>PJEM01002509.1:0-228625 GCA_004023845.1 Helogale parvula
CTCCCATTCCCCCCTCCCCTCCGCTTGTCCCCCCATTTTCTCCCCCTCTCTCCTCATCCTCCTTCCTCAACCCCACGACACCCACTCTTCTCCTGATATGCCTCCGCAAGAGGGTGTGGGGCCAGCAGTGGAGAGGCGGAGGGAGGGAAGCAAGGCATCAGTTTGGCCTCAGGTTCACCTGAGTTGTTGCAGGGAGAAGTCCACCTCTAAAGGTGTGGAGAGGTTCAGGGGAAGGAATTGAGAAAAGACACTGGATTTGGAGATCAGAAGGTCAGTGGTGGTTACTGATGGAAGGTTCTCATGGAAAGAGAGTACAGCAGGGGGCTAAGGGCTCAGGACCCTGCAGATCAGCGATGAGGGTTCAGACCCTGCAGAGGCATGGATGCAGGCTCAGGACTCTGCAGAGTCCAGGGATGAGGGCTCAGGACCCTGAAGAGGCAGGGATGCGGGCTCAGTACCCTACAGAAGCAGGAATGTGGGCTCAGGACCTTGCAGAGGCAGAAATGCGGGCTCAAGACCCTGCAGAGGCAGGGATGAGGGCTCACTGCAAAGGCGGGAGGGGGCTGGGTGTGGGGCAGGGATGCAGGGCTTCCCCCCAAGGACAGGGAGGAAGAAGAGGGCCAGGTGTGGAGGGGAGGGGGAGGGCACCAATGGAGGCACCTTGAGTCAGAGGGCCCCTTCCATGAGGGCTCCTCGGCCATGGGAGGGGGTGTGGAGACAAGGTGAGGCCGAGGGGGCCACGGAGCTCCTGCCCAGGCAGTTCACACAGAGTGGGTGGGAGAGAGGAGGTCCTCCGGGGGAGAGGGCAGCCGGGGACCAGGGTCCCGGCTATCTGCCCCCTGCCCCGTCCCCAGGACACCCTCACTTCTGTACCTGGGGCCTGGACACGCCACAGGTCCTCTGCTGTCCTGAGGTCCCGACCACTCCCGAGTGGGCATAGTGGGTGCCCTTGGAGCAGCACATTGTCACCCATCCTGTCACTTGCTCATTTAGGGGGCATAGAAGTCTGTTCACAGGGAACATCTCCGGAGCCCCCTAAAGCGGGAGGGTCAGCCTCTGCTGAAGGTCAGCCTGGGGTTTGTTGGGATTTTATAGGTTTTCGTTTACAGCTTCGGTCACATCTCTCCTCGGTTAGCAGCTTACCAGGTAGGTTAACCCCGGGGGTGCCTGTCAGCTCATGAGCAGCCCGAACTGCAGCCAGGTGACTTCTAATGAGGCCCCAACATTTCAAACAGAGCTCGAAGCCAATGCACAACAGGGCTTCATTTTCTAGGTAATCACTGTTCTTGCGGAACCCCCCTCGCCCCTCGCCACGTGCTGGGTCACATAATTAGGCTCCCCGCTCAGCAGGACTGAGCCCTTCCTCTGGGACGGACTGACATAGCACTAATTTAGGACAGGGTGCTGCAGGATAGGTTGGTGTCAAAAGCCCTTTCAGGAAGCATTCCTTTACTTTTTGATCTTTAGTGGGAGGTTTAATGAACTTCCTGCTTCTATTTTGTCCGTGTAGATTTCTGTTCCTCATCCCCTTTTCCTCCCTCCTTGCCCCTGCCCGCTTGCTCAATTTCCTAAAGCTGTTGTTACATCTTTCCCACTGCCCCTGCTCACTACTGGGCGCTTCTCCCCAGCTCCAGCGGCAGCTCCCAAGTTCTCCTCGATTTGATGCTGATTTTTAAAGGGCGTATTCCCCATTTGTGCTCCTGCACTTGAAAACACGTTTGGGCAGAGCTCAGGTGTAAGGGTCAGTCTCCGGCAGCCCGCTGTGGCACCGGCCTCCGGGCAGAAGGCTGATCTCTAATGATGGTCATTCACTTCTTGTTGGATCCTCATCATGTGCTTGGTACTTTGCTTGAATTAATTCACTTAATCCCACAATCGCTTTGTGATGCTGGTCATTTTATTATTCTTGTAAAGATGATCGAACCTGGCAAGGAGCTTGTGGGGTCCTGATCTCTGTCCCCCTAGCTGATTATCCTCTACCTCACAGGGCAGTGTCCTGCTGAAAACTTATGTATGCTTCACGGAGCATTTAAGAGAAAGCCGGATCCCCTAGGCCTGTGGGAGCCGGGATGTGGCTGGACGGACTGTGCCCCCCTACATCCCACCCCTGCTCTCGCCTGCCTGCACCTTCCCGCCTCTGCACCAGCCATGCCCTCTGCCCTGGATGCTGTCCCCATCCTGCATGCGGCCAAAGCCACTTGTGCATCCAGAGCCCAGCTCAAGAATCACCCCTCAGTGACTTTCTCAACCAGACAAAATAAAATAGCCACAGGGCTGCCACATCACATCCCTTCACTATTTTTGTCTTGCCTGGAATTTGTCACTAGCTGGTCTTTTTCTTGTGTGCATCTCACCTGTTGCTATTTGTCTATCCGTCTTCATTTTCATCATCATCATCCATCAATCTCTGTCATCTCTCTGTCCTCTCAGCTGTCTGTCGGTCCCTGGGAGAGGCTCCTGCCATGCTGTTCGCTGTAGTATCTAGGATCTCACCATGTGAAAGGTGCTTGGTAATTATCTACTGAACAAATGTGTGACCCGTGTGGTTGTTACATAAAGAGCCAGGGGGCACAGGTCACAGTCGGCGGTCACTGTCTCCTGCCTTTGCCGGTACTCCGCAGGGAGAGCGCTGGGAATGTGCGTCCAGGCGGAGGAACAGAGTCAGCACTCCGGTCCAGCGAGGGTGTAAATAGTGATGGGAAGGAACGCAGGCGGTGAAGGAAAGGCGCGGTCTGGGCAGCTGCTCCCCATCCCTGTATGCTTGCAGGAGACTTTAAAATTCCAGAAATTTTTGACGGCCCCTTGAAGAGCTTAAACGTCTAACATCACCGCTAGACAAGTGAGGACCGTGCTGCTTGAGGGAAACCGGTGACGGCCTGCATTAGCTGCCTGCGCCGCCGTAGCCAAGTTTACAGTGCGTGGCCTGCGACAGCAGAAGTGCAGGCTCCCACTGCTCTGGGGGTCAAAGCCAACATCAAGGAGTCGCCAGGGCTGTGCTCCCTCTGAAACCTGTAGGGATGGCTTCTTCCAGATGCTGGGTGTTGCCGGGCTTTTTAGTGTTCCTTGGCTTGTAGACACATCACCCCAGTCTTGGCCTCTGTCCTCACCTGGCTTGTCCCTGGGTGTCCCCACATGATTTCCCCTGTGCCTCTTCTCCTCTTGTTGGGGAAACACCAGACATTTGGGATTAGGACCCACCCCAATAACCTTAACTCGGTTACATCTGCAAAGGCTGTTTCTGAATAAGGTCGCATTCATAGCCACTGCAGCTTTTTGCAGGACAGAGTTGAGCCTTCAACAACACCCGAGCCCCGTTCTTGGAGGCTCCAGTGAGCCCACTAGTTTTCTTTGTTCAGGCCTTGACCGCGTGCCCTGAATTGTAGCCTTGTTTTCCAGGCCCCACGTGGCTCAGCTCTGCACTCTGCTGACTGCCTGCTGAGCAGTGGGTGTGCGTGGACGTGTCGGGGGCCGAAATCAGGGGCCACATGGGATGGCCTATTTGTCATGAATGGGTGCCGTGTTTGAGAGCCACTAGCTGGGGAGGGAAACAAAATAAAACGGAATATTACTGTAGCAAAATTCTTGTGAAGAGAGTCGTGACACTAAGGGTTTTCTTTCCAGGAAGTGCTTCTCAGTTGGGTTCATACCCAAAGAACCGAGCAGACCACGTCACATGGCATAGTTTTTTTAATACATTTTCTATTTCTTTGCTTCCCATAGATGGTAGTACACACAAACATGCAGTCTGATTAAGTTGTCTCAGCTTACAAGGTCATGAAGGATGTAGGCACCTAGGCGCACATCCAGATGACCTTGAAGTCGTCTCTCCCTTTTTTCTCTCTCCTTAGGGAGGGGTCCCTACCACATGACATCTTCTGCAAGTCAGGGAGGAGGAGTCCCTTGGCTCAGAAGGTTTGGCTTCTGCCATGCAGGCTGCTTATGAGCTGTGTGGCCTTGGAAAAGTGACTCAGCCACTCTGGGTCTCGGTCTTTTTTCTTGACACTAGAGAATAGAAAGAAGAGTACACACGGGTGAACCCCAGCCCCACAATGGCAAACTCCTCCGTGCCTGGGAGAAGATGAGGCGATGCCTAAACCTTTTCGGGTTAAGGATGCTGTTGTTTTAACTCATATGTTGGTTCAGAGAGTCAGGTAATCAAATCCAAGTGATTTTTCAGTTCTTCATGTTGGACGATACTTTGTCCCAAGAAGCTGAGATGACTTGATTTCTCATCAGGGTTTCCAAATCATTAATTAATTAATTAATTAATTAAGGAACGCAGTCCAGGTCCAAATGCCAGTCAAGACGTGGAAAGAACACGAATTTCCTTGCTCTTCATTGTCAAGCCAGCCAGGCGATGTGCACAGCATGGCCTGGCCAAGGGAGATGCTGGTGTTGGTGACAGGAAAGGCGATGCAGACTCTCTGGGTTTAGGACCAGATGTTCTGAGGGTTGTGACAATGGTGGCACCAGCCCCTGGGGCTACCAGCAGCCCCGATAGGAACTCCTACTGGAGCCCCAACAGGAGTGGGGCCTCGGCTGGGCTGTGAGAGCAAGCCCTGGGGGCCCGGGGTGCCAGTGGCAGGACATAGAGGCTGTCTGCATGCACGCATGAGGGTCCCCACCACTGGGGGGACAGGTGTGGGATTGCTGATACTGCACCATCTCTGTCCTTGAGGCCGACGGCTTGCTGCGTCCAACCACCGCCGGGCGTGTCCTCTCCTCTCCTTCCTCCGCTGCAGGCGTCCGCCCACCATGGCTGGCGGAGAAGGGACGTGTAGATCAGGTTGACCATGGACGCTGGAGAATGCAGACATAGCTTCCAGCCTGCACGCTGGCTGTCTCGTCGAGGTCTCCTTCTGGTTTGCACATCTGGGAGGTCATCTTTCACAGAGAATATTTGCGGAGTGTCGTCCAACCAACTAAGACGACTGGATGGCTTGAGCCAGTGTTTCTCAACATCAGGTCATGTTTAATGGAGGCCCCTTTTAAAAGGCCTCCTGTTTTGGCTTCATTATGTCCATTATTCTATTATGTAGTACATACAAATACAAAACTAAGAGAAACCTGATACTCCTAGTTCCAATACAACCATAAAACTAAAACAAAATTGCATCACATAGAACATTATAAAAAGAAAATTGAGGTTGGCATGAATTTATTGTGATGGCTGTTTTTTTTTTGCTGGAAAAATATCCAATGCATTTGCTTTTCACGGACAGTCTCTTATACAGAGAGATGAATTAATTTAGGACTATACCCCCAAAATAATACTGAATAATTTTTTCAAAGTTTTTTTTTTTTTTAACCAAAAGTCCTTACTTGCATTTTTACTAGTCTCAGCAAAGGTCGATTTCTGGAGCACTTCGAGTTATTTAGGAAGGCTCCGGTTCCCTCTGACGTCACCTCCAAGTCAACTTGGGTTTCCGTCGTGGAGTCTCTAGGGGAGGAACATTTGGGAGAACTTTGCACCTAGCTCTTCATTATTGCTCCCCAAAGTCACCCATTAAATTTGATAATTTAATATCAAATTAAATAATTTGATATTTCCTGTGGCCACACCTGACTTCAAGGGGGCACATAGCTGGCAGTAGAGGAGTGAGTGTCCAAGCGGGTGTGGGTCGTGAAGTTTCGGGGATGCCTGGGGCGTTTTTACCCATCCCACTGTAGTCTTGGGGAAATGGAATGAGCTCTATGGCATAGATTTCTGGAACTCTCCACAGTGATGGTTCTGGACAAGTCCACTGTCATCCACGTGGAGCTCTGAGGTTCCTAAGTGCAGGCACAGGTGAATGGAGAGCCGGAGGAGAGGGGGGTGGTTCTTCCAGGAAGGGTGGGCTGTGATCCGTGGGGCAGGAAGGCGCTAGAAGGTGGAAGAGCTGGCCAGCATCATCTACCCAAAGGACTCCTTCTGCACGGCAAGCGTGAGCTGGTGTAGACCCATACACTAATTGGAATGAATAATAAATACTAATCCAGCTATTGTATCAGGTGCGTTTTCCAGAATTCAGAAAAGCTCTTGTGGGATTATTCACATGATCTGGGTCATTTAATAACAAACAAGCAGGTGGAGTTGAACTGTGTTTTTCCCGCAAGCCAGGAGGTGGATGGAAATCATCGGATAATTCCAACTGTTCACAACGTAGTGCCTACACACGGAGATAGGATGGACGTGGAAGCGAGAGGCAGCAGTGACTGCTCCGTGAGTGTGGCCGGTGCTGGGAGGGAAGCCGCTTTGCCATTCAGAAGCTTCTCCGTGTGGCAGGAAGGGCCCACCAGCTCAAGGTGTCTCAGAAAAAGCCATTCCAAACTCCAGGAATTTGTTGTTATTTCCTTTCTCGTTATACATAAATATGCATAGTCATCCTTAATTTTATATTTAGCCTTCAATGCTTTCTTTTTCTTAAAGAGCACTCCCCCCCCACCACCACAAAATTGTGTAAGAGTCAGACCCCAAGAAATCTAGACTTGTTCCTGCTTAGAATTTTTGCGGAGGGTTTGGCCGGGTGGGGCCTCTTGAATTAGTTCCTTTTGCTCGTGACTTTTTCCCCTTTCTTCAGTCCACACCCTCTGGTGATGGCAGCCTTGAAGGATGGGGTCCCTAAAGGGCGAGTCTGAGCAGGAGTGGATGGGGGAGGGAGAGGCAGGTAGCCCACACTCGGGGAGGAGCCTTTATGGGCAGAGGGGGAGCTGTGCCTCCTATGTCTGCTTGCCACCCACACCTTGACATCCTTAAAATGGCTCAACCCTCCTTATGGGAAGGTGCTGTGACCTCATGCCTTTATGTCTTTTGTTTCTTGTAGCATCTGCACCCTGCTGTCAATAAGGAGCTTGTCAAAAGCGAGGCATCGATAGACAGCCATGAGTTCAGCCGCAGACACAACTGTTAGCGAGTGCTCCCAGACGGTGCTCCTGTCATCCGTGAGGCAGCCCTGCGGGGTGGGCACCACTCCCTGGTTGGCAGATGGAGAGGTTAAATGACTTGCCGAAGTTTGGGCAGCTAGATCGATTCATTTATTCAACCCGTTCTAACCTCCATGGGGGAAAAATTAAGGAGCCTCGATGCTTGGAAGAAGACCCAGTCACGCCTGATGCTCACGGAGCAATGACTACCGGACTTTTCTGGACCAGGGGACACTTCGGTGGGGCCCGCCTGGACCACAGCTGGTTAGCCCGGGGCCCTAACGTGGGGCCAGTCTTGGGTTAGAGCAACGTGTAGACTTGTCAAGTCTGAATTAGGACAGGAAGCAGCAAAAGAGTGTGTGGTGTGTGTGTGCAAGTGTGGATACATGTGTGCACGCATGTGAATTGTGTGCACATGTGGGTGAGTGTGTACACATGTGTGTTTGCATGTGCATGTGTGTGTGTGCTTGGATGTGTGCAGGAAAGTGGAGAAGGCGGTGGTAGCGAGGGGAGAGACACAAGACCACATCCCACCTCTGGCCCAGCGTCCACGATCCTGAGTCTTCTCCCCACTGTTACTTCTCCTTGGCTCTGTTTACAGGCTGGGAGGAGCGCGGGCCCGGGAAGGCTCGTGACTGAGATGTTTGGCTTCCTGTTTTGACAGTCTGAATGTGATAGATATGATGGGTGGAAATCTGGCCAGGTGAGGGCTATGTGAACCAAGAAAAACAATTATTCAGGGTGGGCAGTGAGCCCCGGCGGCTCCTGCAAGGCCAGGATCCAGAGGCGAGCACCGGGAGGAGATTTCTCAAAATCAAGGAATAAATTGGAGAAATTGGGTCTGCGAAGAAATCTGCCGTGATTTACCCCCGCGCCCAGCAGCAGCTCCGCGGAGTCGCTGTTCCACCTTTGCAGAGCATATGGAGGCCGTGCGTTTCTTGGCCGGGCTCCAGGCATCCAAAAGTTAAATGGATGGGTCCTGCCACGCCTGGCGCTAGCAAATGGGAAATGTAAACGATGAGACCGGCTCTGGTTTTCCTGCTCCCCTTTCTAGAAGACAGTTTCCTTCACAGACCTAACCAAGATAGGACTGTGTTCAACATATTTCTTCTGCCTTCCCTCTGGGGAAGACTTACACCAACTTGCGATCTGTTTTGTGGTTCCATCCCATCGGGCTCATCAGTTTATTCAACTGATTTTCTAAATGGCCTCATTTTTCCCGACGTGGGGAAAAGAGGCAGCAGTGTAATTGCAAGAGAAGAACTGCTGGGTCTTCCCCCATAGACACCTTGAGCCTTGCTGGTTTTCACTGTGGTGGTGGGGCTCCGGGGTCACCCACTTCTCCGGCAAGGGAAATATCGATGGAAAACCATCGGGTCGCCCTTAGAGGAGAGATGTCACTGGAAAAGGCCCGCCTTCCCCAGGCCATGGCTGCTGGCTCTAACGTGTAAGCCAGGCCAGTAATATTGGCGGGCTCTTTTCTACCTGCCTTGGCTTTCTTCTTGGCAAAGCAGAGGCTGCTGGGAAGACAGGGAGCTGGAAGGAAGGAACCTGGGCATGAGCTGGTCGAACATTGTGCTATGGGACTGAGCGGCCTCTGAACTCTTCAACTCCCCATTGCCTGGATAGGACAGGGCACCGCACCTGCAGCCTCACACTGTGGCTGCAGCCGGGCACCAGGCTTGACGCTTGGACAATGTGCCCTCAACCTGACTGGGCCCCACAGTCCCGGACCGAGGTCCTGCCTCAGCTGCCCTGCCTTGCGTGATCCCGGGTGAGCCATTTGGAACCTCAGTTTTCTCATCTGGAAATCCGTGATGATGAAGTTGTGATTTGAAGTTGGATAAAAGGACTGTGGATGTGCCCAGCCTTTAAAGTGAAGTGCTCACTTTGTGTTTAGTCTTTCTGAGCATATAGGCACATGTAGGATAATTCTTTAAAACTACCTAGTGGGAAACAGTTCAGGAGATTCAATGTCCGTGCACAGGAATGGACGCCAGGGAATGTCCTACTCATCAGCCAGTATATTTCATGGGCAACGTTCTGGTTTTCTTTGAAGAAACTTACTACCCAAGGAATACAACCTAATCCCCTGTTCTCAGGTGCTTGTAGGGCATAAACTCCAAGCAAACACAGGTCACCAAAGGAGAGGCCCTTCTTTTTCAAAATACATATTTTTCTGCTATGAAGACCTTCAAGCACTCTTTAAAAGTATATAGCTTAATATTTTAAAAAGTTGATCATTTTGTTAAAATTGGGTGACTTCTTCTAATTTTAAGTTATTTACAAACTTATCTGGGGCACCTGAGTGGCTCAGTCAGTTGAGTGTCTGGCTTCGGCTCAGGTCATGATCTCGTGGTTCGTGGGTTCAAGCCCTGCGTCCGGCTCTGTGCTGACAGCTTAAAGCCTAGAGCCTGTCTTCGAATTCTGGGTCTCCCTCTCTCTCTGCTCCTCCCTTGCTCACGCTGTCTCTCTCTCTCTCTCTCTCAAAAATAAATAAAACATTAAAAATAAATGAATAAATAAATAAGTAAACTTAAAAAAGCCTACCTAAAAATTTGAGCAATCACACAGCATTAATGACGTTGGAAATACACTCACCTGTTGTCCCTCTCATTCTCATTTTTGGTTAATAATTCTTTATCATCTTAGCCTCTGACCCATCAATTTGGCACCAGCATGAGGGATAGTGGTGAACCTCAGAAAATAGGACTTTGCTGATATTCTCAGAGATTTATACCTCAGTCCTTTAGAAGAAGCAAAAATCGAATCTGGCAGGATCGCAGCTGGTTACGACA
This sequence comes from Helogale parvula, assembly GCA_004023845.1. Taxonomy (NCBI): domain Eukaryota; kingdom Metazoa; phylum Chordata; class Mammalia; order Carnivora; family Herpestidae; genus Helogale; species Helogale parvula. The sequence continues at coordinate 9,702 of PJEM01002509.1, forward strand.
TTGTGTTACTCCCTGGACTGAAAACATAAATTGAGGGTTGCACTCTTTGGACTTTACCAACTGTGTGATCTGCTCACCTCCTCCAGCCCCTTCTCGGCAGATCCGCCTCCAGCACTGAGTGCACACGGGGTAGGTAGAGACCACCATTTAGCCAAGGATGTGAGCAGGTCCCCTGGTTTATTGTGGAGTCGGGTATTAATCCTGAATAAGCATTCGTGATAATATAACAGTCACATAAAAACTCGCCAACTGTTTCAACTTTGTTTATCAAGAATTAGTGTGCACCAAGGACCTAAAAAGGCATTAAATTTAAAGACATGAGACTTCAGGGCTGCACCCACTGGGCTTGGTTGCCAACTCCTTTTAGCAAAATTGCCTTTTCCTGGGTCACCTTGCAGCCTCTTCCTTTTAAAGACGGTCTGGATCGGTTTCCGGTCTTGTAGGCATACTTCTTTGTGTGCAAGGATTCGATTTAGTAGAACTCCTGAGAGGGAAATCGTAAGGGGATCCTTAACATTTTTATTCTCTGAGCCCAGCTGACTCTCCCTATTTCTAGAAACATTAAGGTCCAGTGTGGGCGCACATACGTGTTTGTATGCATAAGAACACTTAAATGTTTTTAAACTAAACATATTTTATTTTATTGAAAAGGATGCGTGCGCATACTCAGACATCCGGAACATGAATGGGCACACGCCATGGAACTTATCTCTTTTCTACTGAAGTCTCCCAGGCCCTCGAGAAGCAATAGAATTAACAGTCTCTTCTGTGTCCTCTCAGGAAGCCTCTCTGCTCTTCTGCACATTTAAACTCACGTTTTATAGAAACAGAAGGATACCATGAGCACTACTGTGTCTTCATCTTCTCTTCTGGCAAATTGGTCTGGGGTCCCTTCCATATCAGCACATACAGATCTGCTGTATTTTTAAAATGGCTTCGTGTAATGTCACTGTCTGTGATTGTTTTCTTTTTGTTTTTTAACCAGTGCCCTGTCTTCAGACAGCCGCGTGCTTCCCAGTCTGCTAGTGTAAGTAAGGCTGCAGCGACACACATCTTTGCCCAGGGTGTGTTTTAAAATGACTTTCCTGCATAAGGCTTCTTTTCCTCTGCAGGTGCACATTGGCAGGGGTGGGCTTCCAAACGGGTGTGACGTCAGGACGGTGGGCTCAGTGGGGCTGTTGGGATTGGACGGCGCCTTCCTGGGACCCCCAGCTCTACGTAGGTGCCTCCCTAAGGGCGCCTTCTTCCCTTCCTCCCTCGGCCCACACAGAGGTGTGTGGAAGTGGCCAAATCCAGGGCTGACTGGCAAGAACACCTCCAACCAATATTCTTTTTTAAAAAAAGTTTTTTTAAAACATTTATTCATTTTTGAGAGACAGAGTGTGAGTGGGGGAGGGGCAGAGAAAGAGAGAGAGAGACACTGACACAGAATCCAAAGCAGGCTCCAGGCTCTGAGTGGTCAGCACTGAGCCCGATGCATGGCTCGAACCCACGAACTGTGAGACCATGACCTGAGCGGAAGTCAGACGCTCAACCGACTGAGCCACCCAGGTGCCCCTCCAGCCAACATCCTTGAGCTCTAGGCAAATTGCCCTTTTCCCTCATGTTTGCTTCTTTCTTTCTTTATTTTTGAGAGAGAGAGAAGGAGAGAGAGAGAGAGTGCAGGAGAGGGGCAGAGAAAGAAATAGAGAGAGAATCCCAAGCAGGGCTTGAACTCACAAACCATGAGATCACGACCTGGGCTGAAATCAATAGTCAGATGCTCAGTCCACTGAACCACCCAGGTGCCTTGACAAATGGCCTTGTTTTATAGTCATGCCAGACATCATTTCTCATTCTCTTTCCCCTAAACTGGTGGTTTTTGACAGTTTTAGTTGTCACCCCACAGGGGAAGAGAGTCACATGGTCATCTAGAGTGTAGACGCCAGAGACGTCGCCAACATCCTGCAGCTCACAATGCACCCCAAAGCCCTATGTGGTCCACGATGTCAGTGGAACTGCCAGTGAGAAACCCAGCTCTATGCTTCTCCTTCCAAGAGGCACAGGTCTAACTTGCAGGCCTAGGGGACACCTGGACCCAAGCAGCTTCCAATACACACTGCGTTTAGACTGAGCTCAGGCGCAGACAGGCTGGATTCAGACTTGGCAGTAGCGGAGGGGGGAAGAGGCTGAACTAACGGCCACAGATAGGAGGTGAAGGTCCCCTGTCTGCCACAGCAGTGGCCACCACCGGGGCCCACAGTGGCTCGTGGGCACAGCCTGCATACTTGTAAGGTGGGCTGGGGTCCCATTGGATGGGTTTAGTGACTAAGACCACCAGTCATTTTAAGTGGTGCTTTTATGTACCGCAAGGAAAAGTGGGTGCCATGTTCTAGCTGGCTGGGATCTGCTGCAGCAGGACGGGGGTTGGGGGGGGGCTTGATGGGGCAGAGGAGACAAGAACTCACCTCAGAGGGGGCAGCAGACTGACGGGCACAGGCAAGGCTGTGCGCTTCCCTTCCTGGAAGCACTGCATTTCCCAGCAAGGGAGATCCCCCGCCCTCAGCCCACCATCTCAGCAGGACGGTGAAGAAGTCTGCGCTGATGGTTTCCGGCTTAAGTGGCAGAACCAAAGAGAAGGTATTCAGTGGATTCCCGAAGGATCTCCTTTCTTCCCTGGCTTCCTGGAGGAGGAAGCGTGGAGACTGAAGATTGGACGCAAGGAGTCTGCTCCTGAAGCAGAACAAGGATTCTTCTCTTCTTCTCCAAGTCTCTCTCCCTCCCTTCCACTTCCTTCCCTTCCACTTCCCTCCCTTCCACTTCCCTCCCTTCCACTTCTCCTACCAGAGGGGATTTTTGATGAGGACCGGGTGGGGTGGGGAGCCCGGTCAGACGGGCAATTTGAAACATGCTCAGGTGGTGGAGTTGGGATGATTGCTTTCCGAGAAGCCGCCCAAGTCCCTGGGTAGTTATCATGCTTTGTTTATAACAATGTGGAGTCAGCTTTTCTTTCGCACGATCGACGTTGGCTGGAGAACATGCCAGGGGGTACCTTGGCTTCAGGTGGGAAGGATTAGACAGAACTGGAAGGACAAAACGTGTTTTTCAGGGATGTCTTGTCTGCGCCAGTCGAAGCTGTATGAGGCAGCATTTCCTTTCAAAATGTGTCGCTGACTGTGACCATCTGGTCCCCCTCCCCACTGCAGGGGGTGTGTGTCTGTGCCTTCGGCTTGGCACCTGCTGGAAATTACTCCAAGATGGAAAACGTATTAATTGTCCTTTGGGACTTCTTGGCCTCTCTTAAATGAGCTCCATCGGAAGAGGCATTTGATGGACTATGCCTGGCGTAAGATAAATCTGCTCCTGACTTCAGGACTAATTATCCGCAGGGACGCAATGGACCAAGCAGTGAGATGAGCAGACGTTAAATGGCTCCCGCGACTCTGTGTGAGCCACTCTGTGGGCCTCAGCCTCCTCAGGAGGAAGGGAAGGGCCTTGGTGGGCTTTGCAGGACTCCAGAGGTCCAACATGCGTGCAGGTAGATGCTCATACTCCCTGGTGGTCTGCCAGTTATAAAACAGCATAAAATGTACCGATTTGTGGGGTGTCCACACCGCAGGGAGGCAAGGCCGTCAGTTTGGGAATTTGGACTGAGCCACCCTCTAACCAGTAACTTGGGGGCCAGAATTTTCATCCCTGGGCATAGTACAAAGATTAAATGAGGTCTGACATGGGTGTTTCTGCTTCCTTTTCACCCTCTTTGGTCTAGTGTCCTGCCTTCAGCCCCACCCTGCCAGGCTCGCCTTCTGGCCCCGCTCTAGTTCCCTGTGCCTGGTGGGCCCACATGGGGCAGGACTCTCTGGCCTGGGCTCTCCAGTTTGTGCCCAGCCCACCCACTCCTGGACCACAGGGCTTTCCTCCAGTGCCACCTTCTCAGGGATGCCTGACCCGTCACACCTTGTAAAAGGGTGACTTCTTCCCTCCACGTCATTTCTCTCCTCCTGCTCATGGCCCCTTAGAGATGTGCACGTCCTGATCCCCAGCACCTAGAATGTGTCACCTTGCATAATAAAGGGACTGCGCAGGTGTGACTGAGCTAGGGATCAGCGATGGAGAAGTGGCCCCTGGGCCACCAGGTGGGCCCAACGGACTCACAAGGTCCTTATAAGACGAAGGTGGTCCGAGTCAGGGAAGATACGAAAGCCGAGGTGGGAAATGATTTGGGAAGGGTGTGCGAGCGAGGAGCACCAGCCCCTCTGCAGAAGAGTAAGGATGGGATTCTCCCGGAGCGTCCGGAAGGAACGCAGCCCCGCCCTGCAGGTTGGTTTCCGCTCAGTGAGAGCACGTCGGGTTCTGACTTGCAGCGCTGCACGATGACCCAGGTGAGTACCACTCAGGGTGTGCTGATTTGTTACAGTGTGTAGGAAACCACACAGGCACCGCCACCTGGGCACGCTGGGCCTCACACTCACCCACCCCGCCCGCCAGCGCAGGCTCTGAGAAGCCGTTTTGTCCCTTGCACTGCTCGTGGGTCCACAGTGCCTAGAGGGACTGGCGTCCAGGGGCCCTTCCGCAGTGGGTGAGTCTCATGTGGGTCCTTTTACTGGTCATTCTACTCACTCCTCAGTCGTGTGCTGAGTGCTCCCTACGTGCCTGTCTCTGTGCTGGTCGTTGAAGGTGGCCTGGTCCCTGCCAGCCAGGAGCCCGTGACCTCAGGTGGGCTGTGTGCGCACACCGTGCATTGACATGTCCCCGGGGTTGTTCTGGGGTCCCGAAGGGACAGAGGCCAGTGCAGCTGGCATCCGGGGGCCAGGCGTGGGGCCGCCTCAGAGAGCAGGTGGTGGTCCGGCTGCATCTCTCAGAGGAACCTGTGGTCCCAGCAGGCAGAAGTGTTCCAAGCCAGTGGGCGGTGCTGGGGAGCCTGGGGGCCTGGGGCAGGAAGGGACAGTGAGGGCCCTGAGGTAGGGGCCAAAACACCCACCAACAGCTTCGGACTTTGTCTCAGAAACAGCGGAGCCTCGCCCAGGCCATCTGGCCAGACGCCGCACAGCTCCGATGCGCATGTTCATCACTGCCCTGACAGCATGAAAAGCATGAGGTTCCAGGCCGTCCCCACTGACCCGTGTGGGGCGCGGTTTTCGGGCCTGCGGCCCCCATGACCACCTCCATTATCATCCCCATCACTAGAGCACAAACAGGCTCAGTGAGGTCGGGCCACTCGTGGTCACACATCCATGTCCAGGGTTGGCCCAGAGAGTAGGACCCGGGGCCAGTGTGTGTCCACTGGCCAGGCTCCCTGCTTGAGGGCCAGCATGGGATGCAGACGAAGGGCCTGGCCAAGGCAGGAGCAAGCGGGGAGGAGAACAAGAGGGAAGGAACTTAACCAGAGGCCCTGGCAGGTTCGCTTATCAATTAGATGTAGGCGGTCGGGAGCGGGAGCAGAGATCCCTCCACGGGTCCTGGACCTCTTCCAGGGCCTACACTGCCTTCAAAACAACCCAAATGCCATGAGCTCCAGAGCAAGGGTTTTAGCATTATTTATTTATGATTTTACTTATGCATGAGGATGCACGGCTGAATGAATTTCCTCACTTCCCCATGAAGTAGACAGCAAGCGCCGGGCTTTCCGTCAGACCTCCCGCACACAGCCCAGCCTTCAAACCCCAGGTCCAAGACTGTCCACTACTGTCCATGAGTCTATCCTAAGCATCTAATCTCACAGCACTGCTATAGTCAGATTTCAACTAAACATTTATGTGATGCTGCTGTGGCCAGTACAGGGCTCGACACGAAGTAGGAGCTGAGTTTGGTGGTTGCCCTCTGTTGGTTCTCAGCACTTGCTGAGCTAACTTAGAGCAGATCTCATTTATAGCGGCACCAAATAAGTATGTCCCCATGACCAGAGATGCACAATGAGAATTATGCTGTTTTCCTGTTTGCCTTGGCCACTAGGAAGCTCGGAAATTAATTCTGTGCTCAGTAGCTGAGGCTGTCTTCGCCAGGACTCTCTGTGTTGTTTATCCCCTTCCTCCCACTTCATTTATTCTCTCTTTCTGATGTTGCTTTGTTCCCATTACTTGGACCTAAGTGTCTGAGTTTTTATTGCCATCTCAAATCCTTTTGTGGAAGTAGAACGAATATGAATAGGAGGTTAAGTATAAATTTAACAAGTCTGTCCTCTGTCTTACCCCTCAGCCAGCTGTGTGATGTCAGGATCTAAGAGCAGAAATATACGGTGAACTTTGTATCTCATTTCGCTTCTTTTGCTGCCAGTGAATAGTGTTTCTCTGTCTGTCGCATGTTTACACTTAAATGAGACAATATCAAGTGAGTAAAGGCAATGACCCAAGCTCCTAGTTTACGGACAAGATTGGAAACATCCAGATCCTCTTCTGTTTCTCTTCTCTCTTTTCCAGTGCCTTTTGACTTGGCTTTCTCATGCAAAATGGAGCCATGGAATGGAGCCCTCCCTCCGTCACCTTTTGGTTCTATCTGTTGGGCAGCCACAGCCCAAGTATCCTTGCTTATTATGTGTGTGTGATTTACATCAGTAAGGTTGGGCCCCCTCTTCTGTAATCTTTTCCCCAGTTTGACCAGTGGAAACCAGAGCTGTGTTTAGCCAGGTGCCCCCATGGTGCCTCCAGGGCGCTCATTCTATCCGGTGAGATTGTTTCTAACTATTCCTCCTTTCACAAAGGAGGGAGTTGAGATTCCATGGGTTTGCATTCCTTCTTCACAGTCGGCACCAGTGACGGAGCTGAGGAGTCCTGGGGTCCTGCCTCCTGGCCCCTTGCTCTTTCTTGGCTTGGAATTTGGAAGTTCTGAGCATGCCTGAGGCTGCGCACTGGGTGCCCGGGCACCTCATCTGGGGAGCGCCCCCCTGGGGAGGTAGCCCTGCATTAAACCAGAGAAGCTCCATGCCGTCTTCTCCATGAAGAAGGCTCTTTGGAAGATTTTCTGGGAAACCAGCGTTCTGCTTCTAACAGTTTGAAAGCAGCTACATCACACATCAGTGGACCATGGTTTTTATTTCCCTTACACTTGAGTTAAAACTCTCAACTTCTTGTGTATACCCCTCTCTCTCCACTCTCCCCTCCAGGCTTCCCTCCAGCCGCTGCGTAGCACACAGATGCTTCTGAGTAGTGGCCTCCTCGTCCCCCAGACCCTGAGTCCTCCCTGCCCCACATCTGCTCACACGTCTCCGACCATGAGATTAGCTGGGCCCTGCTCACTCCTCCCTGTCCTTGAGGTCCAGCTTTTCCCTGCCTCCTTCCCATCCACGCACCACCCACAGAGCTGCTCATGCCTGGCATTCCTATATCTCTTGTGGCATGTGCTGCACACTTACGGTATTGCTGGCTGGTCCACCTGTAAGGTAGAGCTCTTTTGCTTATACATTGAGAGAGCTGGCATAAAATCACTTCAGATCATTACAATCTTGACCAATGCTGACACCTAAGTTCTATATTTTCCAAGACTTTATTGTGTAGAGCAGCTATAGGCTCACAACAAAATTGAGTGGAAGGTACAAAGAGTTCTCATATACCTTACTGACCCCACATGCACAATCTCCCTATAATCCAGGTCCCCCACCAGAGTGGGGGCATTTGTTACAACTGATGAACTGACATTGACACATCATCATCACCCAAGTCCATGGTGTGCGTTAGGAGTTCACTCTGGGTGTACGTTCGATGGGTCTGGAGAAATGCATAATGATATATATTGTGATATTATATGGAGTGTTTTCACTGCCCTAAAAATCTCGTGTTGCATCTATTCATCCCTTCCCTCACTCCCCTAACTCCTGACAACACGGATCTTTCCCTGTCTCCATAGTTTTGCCTTTTCCAGAATGTCATATATGTGGAATCATATATTAAGTAGACTGTACTAATTGGCTTCTTTCACTTAGTAACATGCATTTAAGTTTCTTCCATGTCTTTTCATGGCTTGTTAGCTCACCTGTGGTCTAGATGGACCACTGTGTGTTTATCCACTCACCTACTGAAGGATGTCTTGGTTGCTTCCAAGTTTGGGAAGTTATGAATCAAGCTTCCATAAGCATTTGTGTGCTGGTTTTGTGTGGACATAAGCCTTCAAACTCTTTGGGTAAATGGCAAGCAGAGTGATCACTGGATCTCCGGGTAAGAATGTGTTTACTTTCTTAAGAAGCTCACAAACTGTCTTCCAAAGTGGCTGCCAAAGACTCTGGGTCTGGAGTTCTCATCCAGCAAGAGAGTGGATGCAGGATTAAAATTCGAGAGAGGCTAATGTCCGGGAAGAGACAAGAGCCCCGAGTAAGTGTCCTTCCTCCATTTTTATTAGGATCAGAAGGCTTACAAGCATGATGGACATGCACAAAGAGACAATGAAATTGTGAACTTAACTCATGGGCCATGAGGGAAAGAGGTTTTGAAGATATGTGGTGTTAGGAGCTTGGTGGGTCAATATAAAACAAAATCCTGGCGTCAGGCAGATGGTGGCTTAAGGCAGGCATGAGGCACCACATCTGTTTACCTAAACTGGTCAAGGGGACAGGAAAGACAGAGCATGCCGCCTCAGGGTCAACAAGGCACCTTTCTTTTGCTAATTAGCTCTGCTCTGGGCAACTCTGCCCTGCAGCCCTGTTGACCTGTTTACCTATTTTGGTCCTTCCTTCCTGTGAAAGCAGCTCTCTGCTATTGTACTAAGTTGGGGGCCATTTCTGCCCTGAATACCTAATCTTGTTTACCTAATTTTGAACACTTTGATCCTGAGGTTTCCTATTCCTGCGCTCCTCAATAACACATGGGTGGAAGCTTGGGGAATTCTCAAGCTTATTCCACACAAGCCACTGCACCATTTTGCGTGCTTACCTGCAGCGCACAGGCGTTCCTGTGGCTTCACATCCTTACCAGTATTTCGTGTTGTCAGTGTTCTGGATGTTGACCATTTTAAAACACTTTATTCTGAGGTAACTGTGGATTCTCATGAAGTTTTGAGAAATTGTATGGATAGATATGAATACCATTCACCTGTTTCTCCTGGTGTTATATACTCAGAGTGTCTTGTACCACCACAGTCCAGACAGGGAATTGATATGGGTGGCATCCATTGGCTTTCCTTGGATCTCTCTGGTTTCTCCAGCAGACAGCAGTGTGTGTGAGTGCATGGATTTAGTTCCGTCAGTGGGCACTACAAGGTATTTTTGTGATTAATTGTTCTCTATCTTGATTGCAGTCATCACACAAACAAACATGATAAAATCACATATGTAACATTTTTATACTTCTCATAATTATGACATCCTCATGATGCCTAGGGCTGCTGGGCACATCATAATTGCTTAATAAATATTCAACATAGAGATGTTAATAAATGTTATTCTTTAAAGAGAACAGCAATGCCTCAGAAAATATGAATCCTGATCTCAAAAGCTACCTCACCTTCGAGAGATGTGTGGTTGAGTAGAAGTGGCCATCAACTTGTAGGAGTCCTAAGGTCAGAGCCTGGCTTTGATGTTTCCAGCTGAGAGGATCTGCTTTAAATGTTAGACCTTGGTGTCCTGACCTAAAAATGAGGAAGTCGGATTAATATTCTCTATGGTCCCTTCTGAATTTGAAAACTTTATATATAATTCTATAAGCTGTAACATCCTTCAACATTTTAAGTCTGACTTCCCCTTCTTGAACATTTTCCTCTTGTTATTGGAGTTTGTCAGCTTCTGAGTTTGTTTAATTTTCAAGCTTTGAACCATGGAAGAAAAATAATCTTCTACTTGATTTCTTACCAACTTAGAGACAACATGAAAGCTCTCATTTGCATGAAGATTCCAGCAGAGTCTCAGGTCGGGAGACACGCAGTTACTTGGAGACATTAGGTGTCCGTGTAGACTGCAGTCCAGCCTGGGCAGTGTGTCAGCTCCTGAGATATCCATGTGCTAGGCGGGTTTATGGGACGTGTCCCTCCCCAGCCTTTAGCAGAGCAGGTCCCAGGTCCCATGGCCTAGGCCAGGCTGTGGTGCCGGTCCCAGTGCCAGCACGGTGGGAGCGAGTGGGTTTGAGCACACAGCTCTCTGCGGACCCGAGCAGGCTTCTAGACTGCTGTCTGCCTTCTCGGGGGCTGGGTGTGACTGTCTATCAGAAGCTGCTCCTGACCCCAAATACGAACCAGAAAGTGACCAAAAGGGAAAGAAACACAGCAAACACAATGGGTGAGATGTGTATTTGGCTGACCCCATTGTCTAGAGTGGGTGTGCAGGCTGGGAGCCTGCCAGCCCTCTCTTGCCTCAGTCTCCTAATCTGCGAAATGGGAATGGTAGCATTCTGTACCTCAAAGGGTTGTGGGGATGGTTAATTGAATTAATTCAGGTAAAGAGCATGGCATGGTTCCTGACACATGTTAAGTGCTCAGTAAATGTTGCCTGTCATTATTTTGCTTTGCCCTTCACCTCCTACCTTGGCGGTCAATCCCCAGAAACACAAGACTCTCTCAGGCAGCCGGCCTGTGCTGCTGGAAGTGTACATGTCTGGTGGCAGCTTCCAGGGGAAAGGCAGGAGGATCAGAAGCTAGCAAAGTAGGCCTGTGTTACACTGGGCTTTTGCACAACACTGAGTTGTCATGGAATGGCGGTGACTCCCAGAGAGGACAGGCATGCATACTTTCTGCAAAGCTACTGATGGAAAGCCTCCTTCCTGGGCTTTGACCTGGAAGGATCCCTCTCTCCTGCAAGCCTCGGAACAACTTTGGAAGATTAGAACCCAAAGTGAAGGTCCCACCTGAGTGCTCTGCAGAATGGGCCCGTGTGTCGGGGGAGGAATCCTGCTCCTGGGCCTTTGGGCAGGAAATTAGAAGGATTTTATAAGCCACCTTGCAGCGATCTGTGAATCCCACATCCTTGGTGAGCTCAGCAAATAAGCAGGTGCATTCGTACATTGAAATTCTCTAAAAAGGATTTCTTCTAACTTGTGCATTCATACCTTGCTGCCACAAAGCTATGAATTTTCTGATTTTTGTCACACTCTGATAAGATTAAAAAAACACAGTTAGGTGTGCTCTTGCTGGCTGAATTGCAGAAGTAATTTCTCATACCATTGAAATCTAAAATTCGGTAGATGCCTGGTCCAGTGGGACAAGAAGCGATTTATCAATTCCCATTAGCTTCAGTCAACAATCGGTAGCCTGCTTTGGCCTGCTTTTCCTTCCTTCAGCAAGGAAGACTCACAGCTCACTAATTTCCCAGGCCAAGTGAGGTTTTGTAGAGCAGCTACCCTCAATGCTGAGCCTTGGGCCCCCTGGTCTGCAAGAGAAATCTCCGATCAGAGGGAAAATGCAGACTAAGCCCTGAGTCCTACCAGGCCTGCGAGGAAGACCCCACATGGAGCCGGAATGAGGTCTTTCAAGATTCAAAATTCTCCCTGGGGACCTGGCGGCATTCACGTTTGTCTGGGTTCAGAGCATCCGAGAAAAGGTTTCTTGTATTTTTGAAATTTCAGTGCGGGCAAGCCTTCGCAAAGAGGCCTCGTGTTAATTTTAGTTTGTATCCTAAAACTCAGAAACACACACTGGGGGCCTGGCCAATTTTCCTCCCTTGCAGATGCCAGTTCCTTCCTTCCTCTGCATGTTTCTCCTTTAAAGTAAGTCCTTGTGGTCACGAAATGTCTGTCAGCACCCGGGCATGAGCATGGTTTTTCTGAAAGGAAACTGGAGTCCCCACATTTCCTTAGAGGGAATCGTGGAGTCTGGAGTCCTCTATGGAAGCTAGTTGTATTGATTTTTACCCCTAAGGAAAGTGGGGGGGAGCAAATATTTACTAAAAACACCAAGGATTTAAAGTTTCTTCTTCTTTAATGTCCTGTGCTTCCTTTACGAAAGGAAACCCTGAAGACTCTTTTGAGAGAGGATTTTAAAGGAGAACTGCCCTTGTCACTAAATTCCACAGCAGTTGAGCTTGCTTGGGGTCACTAGGGCTGAGACCCCATGAGACCTGACAAGGAGACACTAGTACAGTCATCTTCACGGAGCGCCTTCCGGTCTGCAGACAGGTGCACAGGTCTGCGTGCTGCCTGGTGCATTTCATCATTTGTGCAGCGCTGGGGCAATGACACAGAGGCATCAGCTGCTTGAGGCAGGACTAGATGGATGTTGTGGGTCATCATTTTGATCGATTTATCTGTATTTCCATGGGTTTCCTCAGGGATGGGCTGTCTGGGAGCTACAATACCAATGGGCTACAGCCAGGCAGAGGGAGAGAACAAAGATTGCATCCACTGGCCTCCCATTCTCTGTGAACACTTCTATAGATTCCTATGAGTGAGTCACACCAGAAGCCTGACCCTCAGGCCAAAGCTCCTGGACGTGCAAATATGCCCCTTTCTGAGAAAGACTAGAGATAGCCAATAACAGCCTCTTCGATTATTATAGTCCCATGGACTTTGGAATGCAAACCTCCAGGCTGCCGTCATGGCCAGGTGACCTAGGGGTATCTCCTGGGTTGAAGCTTCAAGGACTGGGTCATCAGATGTCAACCTGCGGTCCCAGAGGTGTGGGGAAGCTCCTCTCTGGGAGGCACGGAAGCCATGGCCCGTGGCAGAAGAGAGTGGAGGTGGCCCCCACTGGATGGAGTGAGGCAGAGGGGAGCCTAAAGATAACACCTGTCAAGGATAGAAAAAAACAACAGAAAGGAAAAGAAAAACAGGGGAAAGAAAGACAAAAAAGAAGAAAAAGAAAAACACAAATAAAAATGAAAAAAGAAAAAAGAATGGCGATGGCCCCTGCTGCCTCTAGCAAGTCAGAGCGAGAGCAGACAGGAAGATGGCGCCCACCAGGTTCTGTCCCTGGGGACTATCCCAGCAAGCCCCTGCCCCTCAGACCAATACTTCAGAGTTAGGAAAAAAGTCTCTTTCAAATAAAGTCTGGGCACTTTTCAAAAGGCTGCTTTTGTGCTGCGCCCTGCGACCAATGTTTGCATACAAGCCCTTCAAGAGTCATTTCTCAGTTTGCCACAGCCTCCTGGGTCTGTGGGCAGAGCCCTGCAGGTCTTCAAAGCCAGATGTTTTGGGGGCTTATCTTTCAGGTGCCAGTGTTAAATACTGGGGTGTCTGCTACGGGGTATGAATCATTTCCTTTTTAAAAAAATGTTTATTCATTTTTGAGAGAGTGTGAGCAGGGGAGGGGCAGAGAGAGAGGGGGACAGAGGATCCGAGGCAGGTTCCAGGCTCTGAGCTGACAGCAGCGAGCCCGATGTGGGGCTCGAACTCACGAGCTGTGAAATCATAACCTGATCCAAAGTTGGACGCTCAATTGACTGAGCTAACCAGTTGTATCTGAATCATTTCTTGGGAGAAGCTTCAGGTTTTGAGTCCCTCCTATTTTTTTTTAATTTTTTATGTTTATTTTTGAGAGAAAGAGAGGGACAGAGTATGAACAGGGGAGGGGCCGAGAGGGAGGGACACACAGAATCCAAAGGAGGCTCCAGGCTCCAAGCTATCAGCTCAGAGCCCGACATGGGGCTTGAACTCACATACTGTGAGATCATGACCTAAGCTGAAGTCAGACACTTAACTGACTGAGCCACCCAAGTGCCCCGAGCCCCTTCTTAATCATGGGTGACTGCATGGGTGGGATTTCTGGTGAGATTGCACCTCAGCCTCTCCTCCTCATTTTAATGCAGTTTCCCTCTTGTTTGCCAAATGTGAAGGGCTCACTCTACAGTTTTTAGGTTCTTTTCAGAGGTAATGATTTCGTATACAGCTACAGATTCGTCCATGGGAGAAGGTGAATTCAGGAGATTTTTAGGTTGCTATCTTGAACAAGAAGCCTGGTCAGATCTTCCCTTGACCTAAGACTTTTACAAGAGTTCCGGGGACTGGGCAAGATTGGGTCCAGAGCTCCTGGGTTATTCTTAATTCTGTCTCCAGGTCTCTGACTGTGTGGCCATGCTTTCTCCCCATGCCATGCCCGAATATCTGGGCCAGGGTTCACTTAGCCTTTGAAATTTGAATCCACCATATTCCCTCCATGTCTCAGCTCTTTCTCTTGTCTTCTTTCCAAGCTGCCCCTTTCCTTCAAGGAAGGGTCTGGTATCAAGTCACTTCTAGGTGACTCTACGGTCTTTTTGGCAAAATGACTCATAGCATCAGGCCAGTGCCCCAGAGGCGGCCAGCATGTTGCATTTCTAGTGGAAGGACACAGACGAGGCTATTCCGGGGGGTTGAGACAAATGGTGACACTTACATCCTTGATGCTGTCTTAGACCCTTGTGTCACACGCCTGTCGGCAGGGAAGGGCAGGGCCACGTGTCAGGGAAGCACCTCTGCTGGCTGTTGTGCACACAGACTGGTGTTAAATTCAGTTCTATTAAACATCTTTATTAATGATGTTGAAGTGGGGTGTAAACAGAACATTAATTAAATGCCTGAATGCTAAATTGGGAGGTGTTGCAACAGACAGACTAATCACTTTATCATTTACTCAGTGTAAAGAATTGTATAATTCGGTGGATCTACTGATTAAAAGTGCAACAGATCATTGTTGACAACACGATTTGCTCCGAGTGCTGCTAGCGTTTTGGTTGGCTTTCTTCACACGGGCACCCTCCTGCTGGAAACCTTCCCGTTTCTGTTAGTTTCAGAACGATGAGTCATCCCGTCTGTATGTTAAGAACCCAGGTAGGGAGAAATACTTTGGAGAGGGTGAGGGTTTAAACAGTAGCAGAGACAGAAAACAACACACAGTAGCTAAAGACTAGTCGTCTCACGTGTCTGGGCACTGGCGGGCGTTCCTCTTGACCCTCAATGGGGCTGCTTCTGTTTCTTATACTGCAGGTCTCATTCGAGCAAGAGTAGAGCAGGCTGAGAACCTAGCACACTCTTTTTATTTTTTTTCAAAATTTTTATTTTTGAGAGAGAGAGAGAGTGCAAGATGAGAAGGGACAGAGAGAGAGGGAGACACAGAATCCCAAGACAAGCTCCAGGCATTGAGCTGTCAGCACAGAGCCCCAAGCAGAGCTCGAACCCAAAAACCGTGAGATCATGACCTGAGCTGAAGTCAGACGTTTAACAGACTGAGCCACCCAGATGCCTCCCCGCTCTAGCACACTCTGCATACTCATGGCATAGATTTGGGATCAGGAGACCTGGATTTTAGTACTCGTTCTGCTTTTTTCTGGTGATGTAGCTTTGATGAAGTTATTAAACGTCTCTGAACTTTGGTTTTGTTTTTTTTTAATCTGTGGAAGAGGGAATAGTACGGAATGCCGAGAGATGTAAATAGTGTGATATTCTTCTTTTACATGTTTATTTATTTTGGGGGAGAGAGAGAGAGAGAGAGAGCGCAAGCAGGGGGAGGGGTGGAGAGAAAGAGGGAGCTCTCAGCACAGAGTTCGATGAGGGGCTCCATCCCACAAACTGTGAGATCATAACCTGAGCCGAAACCAAGAGTTGGCGCTTAACTGACTGAGCCACCCAGGAGCCCCTAGTGTGATATTCTTGAAAGAATCATAAGCTGTAAAACTGTCCAAAGTTAGAATGACATTGGATTAATTTTTAAAGAATGAGGCGTACTGTCTCTGTGCATATAATGTACTCCAAATAATTATCAGCAGAGCGGCCAAGAACATTTAGAAATATGGATAGGAAATTCAATCTGGAAAAACACTAGTAAATACTTAGGGATACTAGAAAGTTGGCAGGGTTTTGAGTTGGCAAAATTAATCAAACTATTTTTCAAATGCTTGGGTTCAACAAACTATGATGAGTTTGCCAAGTACCTTTTCTTATAAATTTTGGATCCTTTGTTTGTTTCAGTTAAAACATGACCCATAAGCTTCTGATTCATTTACACTTAATTTGCTAAAAGGCTATTTGTCAGCAGTGATCCGATGTTCCAGACACTTGCTAGGCCCACTCAAAGGATCTTTCCAGATTTCTTGAGAAATGTTACTGGCCGGGTACACAAAGGGTACCTGGGTGTGTGTAAACATTGTGCATTTAACATCCTTTTCTTCAAAATCCTTGAATATATATGATATTATGGTATTCAGGTGGAATTTATTGCTTAACTTCTATCATTCTTCCTTTTCTCTCTTAGTGGTTCTGACTAATAACATGTAAATAGAGGCAAAGAAATGAGCTCGTCGGAGCTCAGACTAGGAGCACTGTTGAGGGACGTCTGGATTCGAGAGGGTTCCCTGAGGAGCTTGCCCTCACCCAGAGGGTGCCTGACTTGCTCCTCTGAGCGCACTGTGGGAAGAGCAGAGCCTGAAAGAGCCCTGCCCGGGCTGTGGACCGTGCACACGCACCCCTGAGCTGGGTGGGCAGTGGGCTCCAGGTCTGGGTCCCGCATGAGAGACTCCAGTCCACTCAGGTGCCAGACCTTGTCTGCTCTTCAGATCTTCCTCTGTGACGGGCTCCCTTCTGGGTGGGTTTGGAGGATTATATTCAAAACAGAGTTTCAGGAACAAGAGGGATAGAGAAGGAGTCTTGACTGTCCCTCAGGGTGGTCCTTCTAAAGCCCCTTACCAAGGCCTGGGACTTAGGGGCCACAGCTGAGTTTCAGGTGTCCGTTATTCCTGCTCTGGGGTCAGCAGGGTGAGGCTTGCACTGCCACCCAGTTGGCGAGAGGAAAGCATCCACAGCGCTCCCCTAAAAGGGCCTGCTGAGGGGAGAGCTTTGTCTTGGTAACTGTAAATGAGAAAGGCTTTTCAAAGTAAGACAAGAGCAGCACCAACTTCTGGAAATGAATCCAGCCTGATCAAATCATGTAGATGTGTTTCCACATGTCATATGGACGAAGCACACACAATAGACCTACACGTAATGTGCACACACAAACATATTTTCAGAAGCGAGTGAGACACGGCAAGGCCTGGGATGGAAAATTCTGTCTCCTTCCACTTGCATTCAACCGTTTCATTTTACAGTGCTGTCCCTCCCGGGAATGTTTTTTCCCTTGAGCTGCGGTATGCACCCGAGCACACGGGGGGGGGGGGGGGGGGGGGGGGGGGGGGCGGTTGGAGAATAGGCTCCACCTCCCTCAGTCCTTCTGGATGATTCTGCCCCCAGGTCTCTGACTGTGTGGCCATTCTTTCTCCCCATGTCATGCCTGAGCATCTGGGCCAGTGTTCACTTAGCCTTCAAATTCCAGATCCACCATATTCCCTCCATGTCTCAGCGCTTCCTCTTGTCTTCTCTCCTCTGCTGCACTGGAGGGTGAGAAGAAAGCATATGGATTTCCCCCCATTCTTTACCTCTAGATATCTGTGCCCAGAACACATTGGACGTATTTTCCTAAGTGTCTGAAGGAGAAAATTGGGCTATCTCATCTTTGTGATTCCAAATGAACCATGCATTTGGCAGCTTCTCTATTTTAACTGTCCCATTGTGATTTCCCATTGGGGGAAAATTCTAGAACCCTAAGCCAGAAAAAGAGTTGAGGAGCAAATTGAAGAGACATAGAGGACTTTTGTGTAAGTTACTACCTTGGAATCCTGAGCTTAAGGACCTGAGTGGAACCATTTACCGTGTTCTTGCCTGTGTTTGGTTCAGACCAGATGATTCTGGGCCAAAATGGGGGTGGTGGGTGGTCACTTGCAGCCGCTCGTTGGGTATCCTTTAGTTCATCTCAGGTGTCTAGCAGGTGCGTTCTGTGTAATGTCCCTTGATAGCCTGGAGCTCCGTGTCACTGTTTGTAGCTCCTCATTCAGCAGAGGGGAAGCAGACCCGTCTGGTCGAGCAGTGGCCGTCTGGGGGCTTAATCATTTCTCACATATGCTATGAACAGGGTTTTTGTAACACCATCAGAGAAACGTGACTCCGTCAGGGTAGAATGCTTCATCCCCATTAGTGCGCATACTCCTTCAAGTTGATTTTTTTATTAGGATAAAATATCCACAGCGTAAAAGGTACCACTTTAACCATTTTTAAGTGTACAGCTCAGTCTCAGTGACATTAGGTTGTGTAACCATCACTACCATCCATCTCTAGAACTTTCTCATCCTTCCAAACTGGAACCCTGCCCTCGTTAAACACTAACTCCCCATTTCCCGCCTCCCAGTCCCTGGTGCCCCCCATCTACTTTCATCCAGTGCTTTCTTTAAATTTCAGCACCTGAAGTTTAATTCCATCCGAAATTGTACGGCCATAGCGAGACTACCCATCTAACTGAACCACCTCATCCTTAGGAAGCTGGCAATTGTTTGTAGTGATTGGTGGCACTGTTCGGGGCGTGGAGCTGGGTCATCCACTGCCCACCCTTCAGGACCTTGGCTCCCCAAAGACCCTGCACTGAGGTGAGACTGGGTAACCAGGTCTGAGTTTCATGAGCCAGCCCTCCTCAGCCCAAGACGACTGAGCACACGTGGTGTCCTACCTCAGGTAGGATGGTGGCCTGGCCAGCAGCAGCCTGTGTGGACAAGTGGACTTTGCCCATGAGGTTCCTCTCTCACAAACGTGGAAACCGAGAGCCTGTGCCAGTTGCTGAGTCTGAGGTGAAAATTTCAGAAGGAGACTATATGAGTTGGCCTGGGTGGCTATAGAAAGTGCCAGAGGCTGTGAGTCTCAATCAAGAGCCATTTATTTTCTCATGTTTCTGGAGGCTGGAAGTCTGAGGCCAAGGTGCTGGCAGGTGGGTTTATCCTGAGGCCTCTGTCTCTGGCCTGTGAACACCCCTCTCTTGTGTCTCCACATGCGCTCCCCCCATGCATGTCAATGCCCTAATTTCTTCTGATGAGGAGACAACTCATGGATTAGCGGTCACCGTCATGACCTCGTTTTAACTTAATCACCTCTTTCCAGATCCGATGTCCATATAAGGAGACATTCTGAGGTACTGGATGGGGACATTAGGGCTTCAACATATAGATTTGGGGGAGACTCTGGCTTGGGGCACCATCATGGATGCTGTAAGTTCTGAGCATACCAGCTGAGGGAAGGGAGAAGGAGAGAGCTTGGAAGGAGACACAGAGACACCATGGGAGTCTTTATAGAGAATCAGCTGCCTCTGTCCCTGAGGGTTTTCAGGGACCAGCTGCAAATCTGTTCCATTTCCCTGAAGAGACCCTGTGGGGAGCCCTCTTCCTGGCACCAGAGGGGCCCTCACAGGTGCAGCCATTGCCCTTCTTTCCCAGAGGGGGTATGGATTTGAAGCAACCACACTTGGTCCACAGAAATGTGCTCAGTTGGCTGTTTCGTGGTGCAGCTCGGCGTGCCTAGACGTGGGTAGAGAGGTTAGAGCAAAAATATGGAGCATCCTGGATGGCTGGGTTTCGTCTGTGTTTGTTATGCTTTGGGATTACGGTGATTAGGGCCGTTTGCTGAAGGCTCTGAAACAGTTCCCCTTCTAACCATTCTTTCTGAAATTTAGTCTTTCAGCCAAACAGTGTGGTCCTCACCCTATGTTTGTTAAAAAGGTTAGGGAAAATGTCATCCAACCCGCAGCCCGGAAAGGCGTTCTGAGCAGCTGGTGGGAGCTCACGGGGCCCTTTCTGGCGGTCTAGGACAAACAGAGACTGTGTCCCTACACAGCTCCCTGGGCTCCGCTAGCAGGCCCTGCACCTCTGTCCATCTCCCTGCACCTGACCCTGGCCCTTCCACCGGGCTGTCTCATTCTGCCGGCACAGCCTCGCCTTCCAGCTTGGGAAACCTTCTACTTGATTTGAAAACCAGAAACAGCCAGCGAGGGAGGGAAAAAAAAACCCCTGCAATCAAAATTCTGTGAAGAAATTAAATTTCGTGTTGCTGTAAAGCGTGTGTTGTATTGCAACACGAAAGCAACGAGAGTGAGGGGCCGGCGTCTTTCGGTAGCTCTTCAATTCATCAATGAGAATGATCCAATACGCTTCTCTACTGCGAGCGTTTTCTGTGTAATACTAATTGCACTGCATTCTCGACAAATTCATTCTTCAAAGAAAGTTCAAAGGCAAATGTCGGTTTGGTTTTGCCCAAACTGTGTATATGCATCCAGCGAATGGAGTAGGCACAAATAAGCTTTTACCAATCATGGCTGTAGGCGGGGTTTCTATCAGCCGTATTGGGCCTCAGTCGACAACACGACACAAAGAGATTCATTTAAAAGTGGCGTGACTAAACACTACCTTCCAAGTGAGCTACGTTGTGTGGGCATCTCCACTGTACCTAATTTAAAACTGAGAGCTTTGCCGGTGGGACTTCAGGACCTTGAGCTTACACCTTAGACGGCATTTCCTGTGCTTTGTTTTTGTGGTGGTGGTGGTTGTTGCAAAACAAATGTCTTTCTGTGGGAGCAGACTTGCAGGGGCCTGGGCCACCGGGGTGCAGGGCAGCCCAGGGAATGAGCATCGCCCACGGTCTGAGGCACCTTCAAAGGACCAGTGACATCGTCTCCCTTGGGACCTGCATGCGTGGCCGCATGCCACCCTCAGCCACAGGGACACTCCTGGGTCTGCTCTGTCTCCCCTGGTTTTCATTCCAGCAAACCCTCATTAGCCAAGAATGTTGTCTTTTCTGATTAGATCGCATATGCACCTCGAGGTGATGAAAGGAAAGAAACTATAGACAAACGATGCATTATGTCACCCCAGGGCTTGAGTTTCTCACCTCGAGGGTGGCTAAGTGATGAATCAGAGAGAGCTGGGCTACAATCTTGGCTCTGTCACCTGCCCACCTATGACTTGGTATAACCCCTTCGCCCTTGGTGTCGTCATTTACAAGATGCAGATCAAATAGGGGTGCCTCGGTGGCTCAGTCGGTTAGGCATCCGACTTGGGCTCAGGTCATGATCTCGCAGTTCATGAGTTCAAGCCCTACATCGGGCTCTGGGCTGACAGCCCGGAGGAGCCTGAGCCTGCTTTGGATTCTGTGTCTCCCTCTCTCTCTGCCCCTCCCCCACTCACACTCTGTCTCTCTCTTTCTCAAAAATAAAATAAAAAACATTAAAAAAGTCTAGATTCTTGAGTTTTTAGTTTAGCAATATTTTAGTTTAAATATGTTATCTTGGGGCACCTGGGTGGCTCAATATTTAAGTGTCCGACTTCGGCTCGGGTCCTGATCTCAAGGTTCATGAGTTTGAGCCCGGTATTGGGCTCTGTGCTGACAGCTCAGAGCCTGGAGCCTATGTCAGATTCTTTCTGTCTGTCTGACTGTCTGTCTCTCTCTGCTCTTCCCCTGTTCATGTACTGTCTGTCTGTCTCTCTCTCTCTCTCTCTCTCAAAAATAAATAAACATTAAAAAAAGATATAGATCAAATAAATAAGTTTAGTGTGAAGATTTTATTATTTAATGTGTATAAACCCCCTAACCCAGCGTCTGGCACGTGGAGGGTTTTTAATAATTAACTGCTGTCATCATTCACTTAATTTGGACTTATTTCCGTTTTGCTTCCTTTCCCGTTGGCCATCTGAGGTTTGGGCCATCTCTCCACTGGATAGTCTGACTGGCACTGGGGGAAATCTCACACTAGGGTTGGTTGGGGGCTGGGTGCTTCCTCTTTGTGCTCTCTGTGGGTCGTCTGAAACTCTGTAAATTGGGTACAGGTGAGGCCGTCTGCAAGTCTGGACCTCTTCTTGTTCTAGAAGTCTCTATGAGTCCTGCAGTATATGCATGTTGCGTTTTGAAAACCGTTCCCTTCGAGTGAACATGTAGTTAGTGCTGGATTATAAATTGGGAGTTAATAAGCTGAATGTTATCCAGCCTGGTCTTCAGTGTTAAGAACTTTCTAGATTGTCCTGCCAGAGAGCTTCCAGAGCTCTGAGCTGCAGTATTGGTCCCTGGACACCTGTGCCCTCTCTCCGGTGACCTCCCACCCTGATGGGGAGCATCAGCTGCAGAAGCAGGAGCAGCCGGCTTGCTCCCTGGGATCGACAACAGGGACCTGCCGTCTTCATCATTTTGCAGGTAGGAATAGTCTTCTCAGAAGTTCGAAAAAGTTGTAAGTGTGGTGACTGAGTCTTGTGAGACCTGAGCTCACTTAAGAAACCAAAACCAGAAGGAGTGCGTCCCTGGATCTTGCTGTCCCTAAAGAAACAGGGTGTGAGTTTTCATTTTCAGAGGGTTTTCATTTTACCCTGTGACGGGGGCTGTTTGAAAGGTGTGAAGAGCTGTCCGTCGCATTCTGTACGTTTGGAGAGCTTTGGAATGAGAATACAGGGACAACGATGCCTTTCGCAAGAGTCCCTTAGGCGCGCTCCCAGAGGCCGAAGCCAGGCTGGTCAGATGCTGTCTGGTCATGGAGACCCTCACATGTTTTGGAGGTGCTGAGCTGTGTGAGAGGACAGGAGGGAGAGTCGGGGAGGGCCGGCTTCCCCGGCCCAGCGTCACGGACCGTCCACGCGCCTCCGCTCTAGGCGGCTGCCTGAGTTACACTTCCCTGCATCCTATGAATTCATTTTGGCTCCAGTGAGTCACTCACAATTGTGGTCGTATTGCCGTTGAGAGAAAAGAGGTGTGAAAAGCAAACTGGGTGCCTGCTCTGACCCTTGTTCTGGAAGTGCTGACTCAAAGTTTGCCTCTGCCCACCGGAGATCAAAATTAAGTAAAAAAATGGGATATGAAGAGCCTCTGATCGGGAATCAGACACGGCCATAAGGGGTCATCTCGCCACTGAGAGCGGTGCGAACTTGGGCAGGCTGTGAGACGTCTCCGGTTCTCAGTCTACTCATTTGTCAGAGTGGAATAGACAGTGTCACAGTCGCGCTGGGCCCCGTGTGATGTGAGTGAGGTAGACCGTGCGCAAGGTGCCTGATTAGCTGTTGTGTGTCTCAGGGATGCTAGGGGGCCGGGAGGCTTCCTTTCGAACCCAAGGACTATTTACTCAAAGGTTCAGATCCATCTGAGGGTCGAGGGTGTTCCCTGGGGTTCTCTGGGTGCAAGGACTTACAGGACATCCTGGAAACAAACTCATCCTAAGGCAAAAAAAAAAAAAGTGGGAAAGAAATAAGAGACATGCCAGGACAGCTGTGACTGGAGGGATGGAGGAAGGGAATCCTGAGTGCCGGCTTGTGGACACGCACTTCACCCGCCTGCCTTCTCTACTCGCCCTCCCACAGCACATACGCAAGGGGGGCGGGGGGCTCACAAAACTGAGAAGGCGAAGAACCACCTTTTGAGATCTCTGGGGAGTGTGGGGTGACCCAGTGGCTTTGCACGG
This sequence comes from Helogale parvula, assembly GCA_004023845.1. NCBI lineage: Eukaryota > Metazoa > Chordata > Mammalia > Carnivora > Herpestidae > Helogale > Helogale parvula. The sequence continues at coordinate 32,784 of PJEM01002509.1, forward strand.
ACTCATCCAAAGGCCCAAAGCACTGATAGAAGAGAGGCCCTCTCCAAGCTGACTCCCGGCTCTAGCAGGGCTTTGGCTGGGCTGGTGGTTCATCTCTGTTGGCAGCACCACCCGGCACCACCATGTGTGGTTAGAGGTGGGGATGGCACTGGGAGCCTAGGCAGCCTCTGTGGAATCAGCTAGAAGCAATGCCGTTGGCACAAACGTGTGCATCCTCTAGGGAGAAGCAAAGCAGACGTTCTTTGGGTTACCAGCAGTCCAGGTAGAGCAAAGGGCCGAGGGAAGTCGCCACACCAGAACACTCCACAGTTGGTCAGGAAGGCAAATAGTGATGCCCTGTGGCCCTGACAGAGCTGGTTTATGACTCTGTCCTCACCAAGGACTTCGGAGGACTTGGGGTAGCGGGCAGAAGCCTTGTCATTGCAGGGAGAAGGCGAGAGAAAGACAAAATACTGATGACTTCCCTTAATAGAAAGTCCTCTCACAGAACCCACCTGGAATGGCCTTGGGAAGCATGGCTCCTATGACAGGTGTCACTAATGTCCAGTTCTCAAAATACTCTCTCTCTTTCAAACTCACGTCCCTGCGTGTTTTTGTCACCAGTTAAAAATACCCATCTTCCTGATAACTCACAAACACCATGCTGGTTTTTTCATCAGCACCAGGACTGCAAAGGGGTTGGGGTGCTTGCATCACCGTGGCCGAGACCAAGCCCTCGGCTCAGGGACCAATCCCCTGTCAAGTTCTTGAGTGGGTTCCTTGGCAAGGAGGTGGGAGCGCGTTCGGAGGTACGGCGGATTTCTCAGTCTTGAAAACTTGCTAGCTGGTCGGGAAAATGAACACTGCACATGCAAAAGGCAATTCCCATTAGCTCCGAAATTCAGAGAGAGTTGGCACCCTGGAGGAGGCAGCCTTATCGGAGAGGAGCAGTGCTCACGACTGCAGGCTTCCCCTGGCGAGAAGAAGGGGTGTGATCACCACGTGTGCACAGAGGCACGGCTCCCGGAACGTGGATGGTGTTGCAATGCGCTTTAATACATCACCTTTAAAAGAGAGTCTCATTTGTCAGATTCAAAACAAACCTGACGCCTAACTGCCTACAAATGCCCAACAAGCATCTATTTCTAATGACATGCTGCTTTCCTCCAGGTTTCCCTCTGTCTCCACGCTGCTCCCTCGGTGTGTATTTAACACTCACATTAGTGCAGAGCAGCCTGGGATGAACCACTTAGGATCGTCTCTGTTCCCATTACACTTATGTCTCTTATTTAAGGATGCTAATTCTCCTAGCAGCTCGGCACCGCCTCTTCACTCCTCTGGATCCCGAAGGCGATGCTAATCAGCCCTCCTAACAGCTGTCTCCGTATCCCAAATGTCGCGAGAACATTCCTTCCTGCCTTAGCGGCATCCCCTCCAACCTACCGCCATCCTCGCATCCTTTGGCTTTCGATTCCATCAGCACTTCTCGTTGAAAAGCTCTCTGATGTCTGGATTAACCTGCTCTCCTCCCTGGCCAAGCATTCACTTCAAGTGATCAGTGCTGGGTGTTACTTGAGCCTGTTTTTCTGGCTAATGAACAGGGGGAGGGAACCAGAAGCTTGATCTCCTCTGAGCACGTGCCTCCCATGGCTGCAGGGAGGTCGCCCAGAGTGCGTGGTCCCTGCATGAGAGAGGAGACCCGTGGAAAAGCCATGAGGTCTGGCCACCACCTCCTTCCCCTGGGCTGCTTCCCCGTCATATGACCAGGGTCAGGGGCCCGACTCCCCAGTGCCTGACCATGCACCTGCCTCTAGGAAGCTGTGGTTGGTTTCCTTGGGAAGTAACTCCTTTCTTTAATTGTTGTCTAAGGTTCACCCCCCCCCCTTTGTGTATTTTGCACGTGAAGACATTTCTAAGAGCTATTTGCTGATTTCCTAGCTCACTACAGACTCTGCGAATCTCACACCCAGATTCCTCGCCTTCCCACAGCTGCTAGTTCACTGTTGCGGTGGTCTTAGCCTCCCCCAGCCCCTCCAGGCCCCGATGGGAAAGAATGGAAAGGAAAAAAATGTGTTTGTTAGAGTGGAACCCAAAGTGTGGTAGCCCGGTGACGTCCCTCTAATTGAAGTATTTATGTGTCTACATATTTCAGCGTCATCTGCAAATAAGCGCGAGGGGTGCAGAAATGACTATGCACCAAGGCAGACGCCTGCTCAGGCGGGTCCACGCTTGCAACCTTGTGACTTTTCTTGGAACACTGGAAGGATTTTCTCTCCTTGACTTCCCATTAATTTAAATCAAAACTAAAGTTCACGGTGTCTCTCTTCTGCTACTGACATTTTCCACTTCACACATTGTCAACCTCATTTAACATGTTGCTACTCAGCTGCGGTCACCTCGGAGGGAGGCTGTGTGCCCCAAATGGCAGTATTGCTTCTTTGCCTCCTCCTTGCCCTCCCCTCCCCTCCCCCTTCTCTCCCTGTGCTGAGGGCTGGAGTCCAGGTGTGTGGCCCGAGGAAGCGGGTTTGGTATTGCCCTCTGTGGACACCAGTGACGTCCAGCTCCCTTCTCTCTGTTCTTCTGGGTGTTTCCAATGGATTCAGATGCTGGGGTTGCTTCATAATAAACTTAACTTAAGCAGGGATCTGCACCATGGAGCAGTACCCGGAAGGCAAGAGCGAAAGGCCAGATGTAAGACAAAACACAGAGGGAGAGGCGATGCTAACACACCGAATGAAGGTTAACTGATAGTCCGTGGGCCAAGGCAGGGCCAGAATGATCCTCTGTTGTACAGGGATTTGTCACCAGCACTAAAATAGTGTCTGGAGATATCATCTAAGCATTTAGATTTCTGGGGCGTCTGGGTGGCTCAGTCGGTTAAGCGTCCAACTCTTGATTTTGGCTCAGGTCATGATCTCACAGTTTGTGGGATCCAGGCCTGTGCTGGGCTCTGTGCTGATGGTGAGGAGTCTGCTTGGGATTCTCTCTCTCTCTCTCTCTCTCTCTCCCCCTCTCTCTCAACCCTTCCCCTGCTTGCTCTCTTTCTCAAAAAAAAAAATTCGGATTTCTGACTTCTCTGTAAATAGCAGCCTCTCTGCCAGCGGAAGCCCGTGTTTCCTTATGGAAATGAGCTTCCTGGCCTTCAAGGGGGCTGACTCCGGATATGCCACCCGCCAGAGCACATCTTTCACTTAGTCATGGACTTGACCTATCTCTCTTGGCATTCAGCCTTCCAGCTTCTGCCCTGAATTTGGCAATGCTGGAGGCTACCGTCTGCACACTACCTTTGCCTTGGAATTTAGAGGAAAAACTTGCATGCAGTATGTATTTGATTGAGGCCTATATCAGTGCATCCCCGAAACATGGAGGTAGCCTTTGAACACTTTTCATAATGAACAGTTCTCCGGCGATATCTTTTAAAAAATGAGAAAGCCAACTTTAGAAAAGAATCTAGATTTATTCTCCATAGAGTCAAATATCACACCATATGCAGAATTCACTGAACTCAACATACATGGTCGGTCACATATTAATCTCCCACTCTGTAACAGGCACTGGCGTGGTTATTCCTCTCTTCTCTCTAGAATTCAAGTTCCTGGGGTAGCAACTGTGTCACACCCACTGCTCCACCCCAGAGTCTGAGGGAGGAGATGGTCACACACTTTTTGAATGTTGAGTGAATGAAAAGACAGAGGGGAGAATGCACCAGGCCATTCAGGTGGGTGTCTAAACCACAGTCAGGAGAGCAGGGGAGATTTCTCTGGCAAAGGCGAGAATGAGGCAGGGTGGAAGGCCCAGCATGCAAAGACCTTGGGGTTGGAGAGAGCAGCGTGTGGGTGGGGAGCAGAGAGGTGTTTGGGGTGACTGGAGGAAACAGGGAAGGGCTAGTTTGCAATTGAAGACAGAAGCATCCTGGAGGATCCACAGAGTGAACTCAGAGAGTCCATATTTTTATTGGAGGAAGAGGGCAAGTAGAGGCAAAAAGAAGAGGGGACAGAGCAGGAAAGAGCTGACCCCAAAATCAAGGACTTTTAATAAGAGAATGAAGAGGGATGTCCAGTGGGGAATAGATGTCCCCCAGGAGTGCTGAGGGGCTCTGACCCAGGAGCAGTCAGGCTGTAGTTAAGACTAGAAGAAAGTGGAAGAAATATGAGCTTTGGAGTCAGATAGGCCTAGGTTTAAATTCCATCTTTGATATTTGGTTGCTCTTGGGGAAAAATTCTTAATTTCTCTGTGCCCCAGTTTTCTTATTTGCAAAACGAGGGCAATAGTACTTATTTTGCATGGTGGTTATGAAGAATAGAAAATGATATGTATAAACTTGACAGTAGTAGCAAAAACGAGTAGAAGATAGCCATTACAAAGTACCGGAATCTTCTACCTGTGATAGTCTACCCAGAAGAAATACCCTCTCAAGGACTTTTGATTCCTTGGACTCAGTGAGAATGCCTGACCCGATAGGAGACTCAGAATCAAGGTATCCTTCCAAAAACAGCTTTTGCAGATGAGGATGGAAATACATTAAGGCAAATGCAATCGTTTCGTAGTCTTGCTGTAAAGAAGTCCCATATACCGGGTGAGTTGAAAAATAGAAATTTATGGTCTCCTCGTTCTGGAGGCTACAGGCCTGAGATCCAGGTGTGGGAAGTGTGGGTTCCTTTCGAGGTAATGAGGGAGATCCCCTCCACACTCTCCCCCAGCTTCTGGGTCTCTGTTGGCCATCTTCAGTGAGCCCCAGCTTGCAGAAGCACGGCCCTGCTCTCCACCGTCATCCCACGGAGCACTCCCTGTGTGCATGTCTGGGTCCACCGTCTTACCTCCGTCTGAACCCATGTCACCTTAACTGGTTATATCTGCAAAGACCCTATCTCCAGTAAGGTCCCTTTCCACATTCTTGGGGTTTAGGACCTCAACATTTGTGGGAGACACGGTCAAGACTTAATACATAACATAAATGTGATGGATAAAGCTTTAAAAAGTGCCCTTTCCTTTTTTTCCTGACAAATAAAGACTTTGTCACTTGGTTTGCTGTTTTCCTCTCCACCTTGGTTCTGTCATATACCTGGGCACTCCCGGTATATAGCTGATGGCCTGCCCTCCTGCTCTTTTTACCTTCATAGTCCTAGTGGCTCCCATTTCATGATGGTCACCCTTTCGCTGGATGACACAGTGTCACTGTGACATCACTAATACACATGTCCATCTCTGATGTGGTCAGCTGCTCCCATTAAGCTGTCTGACCCATTAGTGACTAGTTATCTACTCCTAACCTCCTCCTTATCCATTAGCTTCTCTCTTTACTTCCTTCCATATCTACCTTAGATTTGATGGTCCATCAAACAATCCCTAACCTAATTAACTCCCTGTCTTATAACTTTGTTAGTCAAAACTCCAGTTCTAGATGAACCCAACAATCTATTTTCATTGTGCCTACTCAAGCATCTCAGGAGGGCAGAGAAATTCACATCATCATGCTGAAAATTTTGGCCAATTGATGGCCACCAGCCTTGAGTAGATCTCTACCCTTCCCAGTAATTTTTAATGACCCTTTCAAACTTTCTTCACCCCTCCAGAAACTTTAACACTGCAACAGTATCCTTCCTCTCAGAAGTGAACCCTGATTCTTTTCAGGGAAAATGAAAGTATTTTGATTCAAATTCATCAGCTTTCTGGTACCAGACCAATACATCTGCCCGTCTTGTTCACTCCTGCCCTCATTTCCTCATTCTGCGCTTGGAGGAGGTGTTTGTCCTCTGAGCAGATGCTTCCGTGCTGTCTGCATCCCACACTGCATCTCCTCTCATCTCTGAGAAGCATCTCAGTATTGATTATTCTTTCTAGCTTTTTAGGAGAGAGAATTTAAAGCCAGAAAGAATAATATGCTTGAGCCTCTTAAACTTCCTTGAGACTCTACTGTCTTTAGAGAAGAAACAAACCCCTTTTGATCAAACATTTGTCTTTTAGTTTCTTATTTATCTCTTTTTTCTTCCACAACTAAATTCCTTGATAAAAATATATACAATGATGATTTAGATGATTTGTTTTAGCTACAGGAACATGTAATTTATTTTATCCTATCTACATATAAGGGTTACATTTTCTCTTAAAATTTTTTTTAATGTTTATTTATTTTTGAGAGAGAGAGAGACAAAACATGAGCAGGAAAGAGGCAGAGAGAGAGGGAGACACAGAATCCATAGCAGGCTCCAGGCTCCAAGCTATCAGCTCAGAGCCCGACATGGGGCTCAAACTCACAAACTGTGAATCATGACTTAAGCCAAAGTTGGACATTTAACCAACTGAGCCATCCAGGCATCCCAGGGTTATGTTTTCATAACTGAGTTTTTATTTTTCGTTTTTAATTGTGGTAAAATATACATAACATAAAAATTTACCCTCCTAACCGTTTTTAAGTGTCCACTTCAGTGGTGCTAAGTATATTCACAGTCCTCTGTAACCAGTCCCTGGACCTTTCATCTTGCAAAACTAAAACTCTAAACACATTAAACAATTGTTGCCCCTCCTCCCATCCCCTCTCTCCAGCCGCTGGCAACTGCCATTCTACTTTCTGTCTTTACAAATTTGATTACTCTAGGCACCTCATGTAAGTGAAATCATACGTTATTTTCCCTTTTTTGTGACTCTCTTATTTTGTTGAGCATGATTTTTTCAAGGTTTACCCATGTACTAACATGTATCAGAATTTCTGAATGATACTCCCTTGTATATACAGACTGCATTTTTAAAATACATTCATCTATCAACATATGCTTTTGCTGTTGTCACCTGTTTGCTGTTGTGAGTAAAGTATCTATGAACATAGTATACTGACATCTCTTCCAGATCTGGCTTTCAATTCATTTGGGTATATACTCAGTAGTGGAATTACTGGATCATATAGTAGTTCTACTTTTAATTGTTTGAGCACACCGTTTTCCATAATGGTTGTGCCAGTTTATATTCCCACCAACAATGCACAAGAGTTCCAATTTTTCCACATCCTCACCAACACTTGCTATTTTCGTTTTTTTATTTTCATAGTAGCCATCCTAATGGCTGTGAGGTGACATCTTATTGGGCTTTTTTTTTTTAAGTTTGCTTATTTGTTTTGAGAGAAAGAACATGCAAACAGGGGATGGGGCAGAGAGAGAGAGAGAGAGAGAGAGAGAGAGAGAGAAGGAAGAGAGAGAGAGAATCTCAAGCAGGCTCCACATGTCAGACACAGGGCTTGAACTCAAGAATCATGAGATCATGACCTGAGCCAAAATTAAGACTCAGATGCTTATCCAACTGAGCCACACAAGCTCCCCTCTTATTGTGGTTTTGATTAGTATTTCCCCAGTGATTAGTGATGTTGAGCATCTTTTCATGTGTTTGTTGGATATGTTTTCTTTGGAAAAATATCTATTTAAGTCCTTTGTCCAGATATAGCATTCTCTCTGCAGCATTTTATGTGATAGATCTCTACCTTCTTTCCTGCCACTGGCTTCCTTGATACCAGATATTTTTACTTTCCCCATTCATCTGCTCTTTTTCAGTCCACTTTTCTGGATCACCCTCTTCTACCATGCTTTTGTTTCTTGTGCAGATTTTCCTGTCAGGTGTCCTTTCCTTTCCACTCTACTCTTGAGTAGAGAGTGCATCCTTACTCATGGCTGTTGCAATCTACAAGCATGATTTATATTCCAATGGCTCTTAAATTTAAATTTCTAGGTCAGGCAGCTCCTCTGAATTCCAGCTGCATATTGTCTAATCACCCACTTGACATTTCCACTTGTGTATATTAAGGATACTTCACTATGTTCAAAACTGAACCTGTGATCTGTCCCTAGAAGTCATTCTTCTGCCTGGACTTCCTAGTTCAGAAAAGTCACCATTATCTATCTGGTCCCCAGAAACTTCAGAATTATGATGTCTTCCTCTTCCTCCCTTCCTTTTGAACCTTGAGGATTTCAATTCCGAAATATATTAAATAACTCTACATATATATCCACTTTTGTCTGCCTATATGCATCCTCATTGCTACCACACATGTCTAACTTATTATTATTGCCTTCTAACTCAACTTTCATAAAGACTTTTCTATTTATGTAGTGTATGCGTAGTAATGTTTTTGAAATGCACATTGGATTTTATTCTCTAAAATCCTTTATGGGTTTCCCTTTGTTTTAAGAGTAACATCAAGTGATTTCTTCTACCACAGGATGAGAGTGTAGGGGAGAATAGAAGGGGGCAGAGGACTGAGGCTTTGAGAATTCTACCCTGAAGCTCTGCAGAGTGAGAGGGCCAGGAGGACAGGAGAAAGACCAGGAAAGACTAGGAAAGGGAAAGAAGCTGAAGTGAATGGAGAAGAGCTACAGGAAGAAGGAAGTGATCAGACAATACTGAAATGAGCAGACAAGAGAGGACTGGGAAGTGTCTGGAGTGAGTTGAGGACAGAATATGAGGTGAGTGAGTGGAGGGAGTTCTCTTGAGTTTTGCCGTGAAGAAGAATTAGATGGCAGATTAGTTTGCTAGGACTGTTGGAACCAAGTGCCAGAGACTAGGGACACTGTGACAAAAACTTCCTTCCTCATAGTTCTTGAGGCTGGTAGGCTGAGAGCAAGGTTTGGCAGGTGAGTTCCTCCTTGGCTTCTGAACAGCTTCCTCTTCCCTGTGTCCTCACATGGTCTTTCTTTTGTTCCTCTCTGTGCCCAAGTTCCCTTTCCTATAAGGACACCAGTCATACGGAATTAGGGGTCACACTAAACTCCTCATTTGAACTTAATCTCCTCTCTCAAGGCCTTGTCCCCACATGCAGTCACATTCTGAGGCATATGGTTAGGACTTCAGCATATGGACTTCTAGGTGACACAGCTCAGCCCTTAGAGATGGGGGAAGGGATCAGGGGCATTTTGCTGTGACCCATAGGTCCTTTTTCCATAAAAATTCAGGGACTCACTTGGCTGTTTTGTTTCATTTTGCCTAAATTGCTTCCCAGTGACTGCTCAATATCCCTTCCCCAGATTAGTAAAGACGCTGGTTCTTTAGACACCACTTCCCTGAGCCTTCTGGCTAACGGTGTATCCCTGCACTGACTCTCCATACTTACTAAAGATCGCTGTAGTTTCTCTGATAGGGCTCACCAGTCTGGAGTCTCTCTCCTTTCTGGACTAGAAAACCCAAGACTGCAGGCGCCACTACTGTAGGCCGGGGACCCAGCAGAGCACATGGCACATCTCAGGTGCTGAATAAATATTTGTTACATAAATGATTGATTGAAGTGAAAAACCAACATGCTCCCTGGCAAACATTTACATTAGTTTTGCATACTTCTAAAAGCGTATTCCATAGGTTCAGGGACTCAAGCAAATAAACAGAAACAGGCACAGTCACGGTGGAGGTCAAGGCCACTGACATTAGGAGGCTGCAGAGAAGGTGCTTGTTAACTTGCTGCCGGCTACAAAGTGATAAGTACCCTTTGACCCAACGTCCTTATATTGAGCCATGCACTAGTTTGTTCCTTAGCCCTTTGTGTGTTTGAAAGGTGTTCTCTTATAAATTTCCCTGTCTTCCAAAATATCCTATAAATACACACTCAAGTACTTTAGCAAGAAAGTGACATGTTTGAAGTTACGTTCAAGTGTAGTTTTCCAGAAATATTAGCTCCCTCAAGGCAGTTGAAGTCAGATCCAAATTTCTCACCTATGTTGTGACACCGGGCACTGGCTTCTCTGTCCCCATGTGCTCCTCCTTTTCCCACAGCTGCTGGCCCACCTGGGTCCCTTCCAATCTTGCCACTTTGAACTGCTTGGTCTGGAAGCTCCCCCCTCAGCTTGTTGGTGGCCTCAGTTCTTCTGGTTACAACTGAAATGTCACCTCTGCTGTGAGAGCTTCTGTGACTTACATTTTTAAGGGGGCAGCCTCCCTGCTGTCCTCTGTCCTGTGTGACATCAACGTTTACTAGTTCCACTGTCACTGATCCCAGTTGGTAAGTGTGTCCAGCTGCTTCTCAGCCACAGTCTCTAAGGGTCCCTGACTGTTCCTCAGCCATTGCTCCCTTTGCTGAAATGTGAGCTCCACGAGGACAGGGCTGCTTTTCTCATGAACTCTGAAGAACACCTGTCACGAAGCTGTTCGATAATAAATATTTGGTCGATAATGAAAACATCTTCAGGTGGGCCTTTAATTTCATAACAAGAATATAAAGGGCAGGAGAGTTAAGGTTAGTCTGTAGAAAGCAGGCGCTGACTTTTAATTGAGCAAGTTTTATTTTATTTATTTATTTTTAAAGTTTTGTGCTTGTCTTTTTTTTTTTTTGTTTTTTTACTTTTTTACATTTATTTATTATTGAAAAACAGAAAGAGAGAGGATAAATGGGGGAGAAGCAGAGAGAGAAGGAGACAAAGAATCCAAAGCAGACTCCAGGCTCTGAGCTAGCTGTCAGCACAGAGCCCGACACGGTACTCGAACCCACAATTGTGAGATCATGACCTGAGCCGAAGTCGGATGCTTAACTGATTGAGCCACCCGGGCGCCCCTAATTAAGCAAGTTTTAGATGAGTAGAGACATTCTATAAAGTGAGGAGAGCTAAGGGCATAGGATTAAAAACTCCTGTGGTGTGGAAAGAGACCAAACTATGCTTCGCTCAAGTGCTTAGTAGTATGCTGGGCACAACTGAAGCCACAGCTAGACGTGATATGCTGTATGGACTGAACTGTGTTGGGTGTACTGAGGTCATGAGGGTGGGTCTCCAATGACGGGATTAGTGCTCTTGTAGGAGGAGACACCAGAGAACCTATCTGCACTCTGTCCACCATGTGAGGACTCAGCAAGGAGGTAGCCATCTGCAAGCCAGGAGGAGAGCTCTTGCAAGGACCTGAACACACTGGCCCCTTGATCTTGGACGCACTTGCAGAACTGTGAGGAGATAAATTTCTGTATTTTAAGCTGTGCCGGCTACCATATCCTGTGATGGTGGCCCAAGCAGACTAGCACAACATGTCTTCTGAGTGGTAATTTTCTGCCCTGGAAATTCACTGTATACAAGAAACTGATTCACACCAACTATATGAGTTGCATGACTCAGTATGGACTTGGTCAATCAAAAATGTCAAATCGTGTCCAAAACGGCAGTGAAAACAATCAATATTTTTTTTCCAGACTCTCAAGGAAACAGCGAAAGGAGGAGCACAATCCTGTTCCATTGCAAAGACAGAAAAGATTTGCTCTCTGTGGTCACTCTCACCATGCTTCTCCATGCCTGCCTCAGCTGCCCTGACTCCCCAAAGCCCAGTCCTTCTGCTTGTGCTGACATGGGTTTTAGAACAGGACTTGCAGATGCTGGCCACTTCCTACTGTGCTAACTTTCCTCTAATGCAGTGAGGTTCTCCACCACAGAATTAAAAAAATTTTTTTTAATGTTTTTTATTTATTTTTGATACAGAGAGACACAGAGCATGAGAGCGGGAGGGGCAGAGAGAGAGAGAGAGACACAGAATCGGAAGTACGCTCCAGGCTCTGAGCTAGCTGTCAGCACAGAGCCCGATGCAGGTCTCAAACCCACAAATGTGAGATCATGACCTGAGCCGAGGTCGGAGTTTAGCTGACTGAACCACTCAGGTGCCCTGTCCACCACAGAAATTTGAGTTCATGGATGAGCCTGAATAAGAGATTTTATCAGCTTTCTTAAGCAGCAGCATTTCTCAGCTTCCAGAGCTTTCCATCCTTGTACGGGGCCCATGGCAAGTGCCAACCGTGACTCAAAACTCTATTTGTCTCAGGTCTATGCCTTGGCATGTTCTACGACATTCTCAAGTTTATAGTTGAAACCAAGTGGTTGAAACAGTTTGGAATTGGCTTGACATTAATTTTGCAGCAGCTGCCATCTCTCAAGGAACCCAGTAGGTCGGTCTGTCCAGACCCTAAATGATCTCACGTGTGTTTGCTATCACTCTTCTTTTGCCTTTTATGGGGAACTGAGAACATGGTTGTCCATGGAAGTTGGGGTAAAGAATATCATCTGGTTTGCAGGACTGTGGGGAAGGTTTTAGACTTCTCTGTTAAGTGGCCCGACATATCATCACATATAGCTGGTATTGTGCATCGAGTCCCTACCAACGCATGTTCCTTCAAGGTATAGAACTAACCTCTTTGTGGTCTCTACCACATTTGTGGCAGACATTACCATTTCCAGCTCTCTTCCCTTTTCCAGAAACAGGAAAGAACACCTTTGTCAGCCCCATCTGCCCTTGGGTGGGAGAACAGTGTGTGATTTGCCATGTTTTCTTTTCCCATCTTGGCTCACCTTGAAGCCTTGTGTTGTGATGAAGGTACCACAGATTCAAGAAGCCTGGAATTGTGTGCTACCTCTTACAGGAGAGTTGTTATCCATTGGAGTGCAGCAGATTTTGTGTGAGAAAAAGTCAAGGTTTTGTTTTGTTGGGCTGCTGAAAATTTGGTGCCATTAGCTACCAAGCATGACTTAAGCTATCCTGATTGATAGAATTTCCTTCCATCTTTTGAATATTTTTCTTAAAATCAACAGGCTTTGGACCCAGCCACTTCTGCTCCTTCCCATCATTCCCCGTGATCTTGTGCTCAAAACAAGATCTTGTGTATTCAAACCACACTCTTGATCAGGTACAGGGTAACAAATGGAAAACAAGCTACGGACTCCAACTTAGCTTTGGCACATCAAGCCTAGGAAATGGTGTGGAAAGCATTACCCCAAAATAGCTGGGAACTATGTGGTCAACCTTTTCTCATTACTAGTTCAAACAAACAACTTAGAATTAAAAAAAAAAGAATTTAAGATAATTCCAATATTTAACTCAATTTATCAAGGAAATATTGGTGGGGACGGGGGAGGAGATAAAGACTACATTCTCAAGGCACAGAAATAGCTTTCAAATGTCGTCCTCCTCATTTCTGTCATTTTCAGTATCTTCTACACAGAGAGCAGCTGCTCCATGTGTCTCTTCATTTTTTCTCTTCCAACACTTAAGAATTCTCTATTATCTGATACTTGCCAATAAGTGGAGGGGTCCTCTTTTCCTCTGCTTTCCTCTTTTGTTCTGTTTTCCTTTCTCTTGCCAGTTGTTACTTGTCTTTCAATAGATGGAGAAAAGGGCCATATATATTCACATACACAAGCATACTCATATATGTTAATAACGTTTGTCTCCATTGTATATGCAGACAGGTGTCAAATCACTACACAAAAGCAGCATGAATTTAGCCAGAATTTAAAAAATACTAAAACTTTGGGCAGATCCTGGTGGTTTAGAACTTTGATGCTAGATTTTCTCCTTCCCAAGATTTATATTTCCCTAGCTGTGTGAATTAGGGGTGAGAGTAACCCTTCTGAATGTTAGTACATGTATTTGTAAGATGAAATCAATGACACTTTCTACCCCACAGTGTTACTATGAGGGGTCAATGACACTGATAGTCTAGGTAAAGCATTTGGAACAGCAATTGAAAAAAAAAATAAAAACTCTATTTCTTTCTTTCTCCTTTCCCTCCTCCTTCTTTTGGACCCTAGCCCTTCTCCTCTGTCATTTGAGAAGCACGCCATTATATTAATTCACCCCATCCATATAGCAACTTTGAACGAGGGTGTATAATCCTTCTTTTGCAGGTAAGAACATGGAGGAAGAAAGGAAAAGAGGCAGAGGAGACAAGAAGAATGAAATACTCTGGAACTCAACTTCCCTCATTTTAATTTTCCTTTAAGTTGAGAAGGCAAACAAACTTTCTGCCCCCATTTTCCTCAAGTCTTTTCTATATTTCCAGGCCAGGCTAGGAATCTAGTTTGGACATCCGTGATCCTTTAAAGATTAACAAGAAGCTAGCTGGCTAAATAAAAGATGGACTAGTGTGGGCCGACTGTCTCATTGAATTTGATTGATGGATGAGAATTTCCAAACATTCTTCTTACTCACAGAAGATGACTAGTGTATCAGTCCACTAGGGCTGCATAACAAAATACCACAGACTGGACAGCTTAACCAACAGAGATGTACTTTCTCACATTTCTGGAGGCTGGAAGTCCAAGATCAAGTGCCAATTGGGGGCATATACAAGGACACAAGTCATGTTGCATAAGAGCCAATCCCAATGGCCTCATGTTAATCACCCCTTTAGAGACCTGATCTTCAAATATAGTCATACTCTGAGGAACTGGAGGATAGGGCTTCAACCTATGAATTTGAAGGGAACACCATTTATCCCATATAGTTTGTCAACTTGTTGATGCGTGAACATTTTTGACACGTGAGGAAATTCATCGTTTTTAATGCAAAAGCCTGTACAGAAGTTCAATAACAGCAGTGTGAATTTAAGTCACATCCCGGGGAACTGGAAATCACAGTCCATGTGTGCTGTCTTTGGAAGCCGTGCTAAGTGAGGTCCATTAATGTTCACTTTGGGTTGTGATTTGATGATGAGCCAATGATGCATTACTAGCTCATAAAAGTCAGCTCAGGGAGTCAAACTTATAATGATAATTTTTTCTGACTTGACTGTTCTGAGCATGACTTGAGTAGGAAACTAACAATACCCGAAGGTAGAAAAAAAAAAAAAAAACAAAGCCACCATTCTCTGAACCAATTTCAGTGCTTAAGAGGAACTAACCCAGTGTTTAAGGAGGAAATATTTTAGTCTGTAGTATATTCTAAGGCCAGAGTATTTCAAAGTGCAGTGGCCTCAATATGTCCAAGGATTGTTTGACACCATCTTTGTAAGAACCTATTGGATATTTAAAAAAAAAAGTCCTCAAACTATTCTATTCCTATGGAGTGTAGAGTGCTACTTCACGTGGTATCAGCTATTTTGGGTTGGATATTTTCTGCTGTTACTTTTCTCTTTGAAAGCAAAAAAGCGAACCCCAGGAGCTCAAATTGTTATGAAAAGCAGAGTGTCGCAGGTGTGGTGGCCAAGGTTGAATATGAACACATCTCCCTTTCTTTCTTTGTCAGCAGGTTTGGACTGGAGTGAAGGCCAAGGTGTGGATAATAATGCAGTTCTGTCTCTCTGTATCTGATAATCTCTTTTTCACTGAAGGTCTTTCGTCTTGGAGTCCAGCAACGTGATGAAAGAGTTGGATGGAAGATGGTTGTGATCACGAGATGCTCCTCTCGAGGCTAGAAGGAGGGAGCTTGAGGGTCAAGCTCAGTTCTCTTGTGAAGCAGAAATCTACAGCTGAGGGCGGAGGTGACCACATGTGTGTCCTTAGATTTTCTTGGACTCTGGATAGTATAATTTGAATTCTTGGCTTCTTTGGTTCTGGTAGATAGTCTTTCCTTTTAAAACTAATAGGTTTGTGTAGGTGTGGGGGTTTTAAAGTTATTTTAAACTTCTCTGTAATGATTTTATGATAACTTATTTTAGTAAAAGTAAAGGACTCTAAAAGTAACACTCAATGTTCATTGAATCTTCGTAAGCCCTATCCTACTCTATAACTCCGTGGCCCCGAGCTCCTCCTTCTTTCCACTGATACCTATGGATGGGTCTCTTCCTACAGCTCCAGTTATTATCTGTGCATTTTCCTTCCTCCTGACTTCTTGCTTCCTTGATCTCATTGGATATAACCCTAGGTGTGTGGGATTACTCAAACGGGATGATCTGTTTCCAGTGCATAACGAACACAGAAAGCCTGAGCATTCCCCTCATCTAGTTCAGAGATTTCCATGATTCCGTGTCTCATCTCCATAACCTACTTCTCCATTTATCCCGTGAACAATGCAATTCTTTCATCCAGCCTTCAGTCAAAAGAGCTTCAGTGATGTTTGACTATTTTAGGGGCTCCTGTGCCTCTTATATTCTGCCAAATGCTGCCAGGATTGTTTTCTATAGCATATTTCCTTGTTTTCCTTAGTTTAAAGGCAATGAAAGCTTACAACATTTCCAAAATAAGTCAGTCTCCTGTATCTGAGTAGGCAAAACATTTGGCAAGTCTCAGTACATAAGAGAGTTTGTGAAGTGCGATCTAAATTTTTCCTTGTTTCTCTTTCCCTGCATACTAGGTGAGCAATGATTTTTGTCATGCTTTTATCATTTGTCTATCCCCGTGGTCCCCCGAGGCTTGTGGCCAGACATTGTGGAGGTAGTCTTTCTGAATGATAGCCTGTTCACTGCCGGCACTGCCCCGGGAGGGGCCATAATCTCTTTACAATCCAAACAACCAAACCAGAATAAAATCTCTGCAATTTTTCTGGCCCGTAAACAGCATGCCTTCTTTGGTTCACTTCCTGACACCTCCCCAGGCTGTTTGGGTTTTTGCAAACATCCTCATTGGCTTCAGGAAGGGTGGGATGCAATTGTTTAGTTGTTCAGGGAGTTCTGAAGTCTCTCATTAGCCGCCAATTCCTTAAGGAAATAGGGCCAGAACAGGCAGGGAGCGTAATGAAGATCTAAGCAAAGATGAACTCTTGCCCCAAAGGGCAGGTCTGGTAAGATTTGGTGAAAGCAAATAGCCATTCAGAGCAATAGTGCACCCTCACTCCAAATGGCCTGGGATCCACTCTGCTTGTCCCTCCCTGATTAGCTCAACCAGCAGTACTATAAACGTCTCTTTGCCAGCCTACCAGAGGGACAATACCTCAAGGCAAAGTGACCACATCTTCCTCCACTAAGGGGTGGGGGCAGATCTTTGGTTGAGGTGGCTCAGTGTGGTTCTGGGGGTGTCAGGAACTGGGCTGATAGAGCACATTCAGTGATGGACAGGAGCAGGCGAATAAACCTGCCAAAGAAAACAGGTCCCTTTCTCCTCTTTCTTTGTCTTTTTTTCTTTCCTTTTTAAGACAGAAAAGCAAGGAACAAAGACTAAATGGATTATCTCTCTGCTCTTTGTCCTCCTTCTGACAAGAACAGCTGTGACATTATGAATGACAAAGAAAGAACAATTTGCAGAGACACTGAGCCAAATTATCAAAACGGAGTCTCTAATTTACACATGGAAAATGCGTGACTTTGGGGACGTGTCTTGGACCAAATGCAGATTTGCACTGGTAGTTGGATATCTGTGCACCATGGCACTTCTGCTGTGGTTAGTTCTACCCGGGGACAAATGCCACCGCACAGAGCCCGCCGGATGTGTGTAGTTATTAACTGCGCATACGTTTCTGGACAGCTCGCATTTCAGTTGTCACCCTTTCTTTGTTGATAATACGTCTGTAAACCACAAAGTACATTGTCAGCCCATTAATATGTACTTTCCTACTTTTTCAGTGTTCCAATGTATCCTGTAGTACAGTTTGAACGTGTTATATTCATCATTCCTTATGTACAGTAATATTTACCAAAACTTATTCAGTATATTTCCGTGAGTTTGCATGCCTTGAACATTCAGGAGTCTCAGGAGTCTAAAAAGGAGCTCAGAAGATAGCTCAAAAACAGTTACATGATAGCACCAGCAGATTCTAACGAAATATTCCTTTCTCATCTTTAAGCTACTCCAAATTAGGTGCTACTGCTTCTCGATTTCGGGTCTGGTCCAGTGGTTCCTATGACTCACTCTGTAACCTCAGGGAAGACTTTGGTTTTCTACCACTTTTATCTGGGGATGATATTTTTCCAATGGAAGTTGCCAGACGATTCTCCTAGGGGCCCCTCAAGCTCTCAACTTAATATGTAAACTGGGTACTTTTACTAATGTCAATTCAGTATGTAACCTAAGTACGTTTACTCATGTCAATTCTAGAACTCCATCTAGAGAGGGAAGGTGAACAATACAGTACTTACGCTGTGATCCAATGCTGGTCACTTGTCTCCCACAGTGGACCTAACCATCAGTTAAGGGTGTGTGTGTGTGTGTGTGTGTGTGTGTGTGTGTGTGTGTCTGGCTCACATGTGTGCGAAATGGCATTATGATGGTCCTTGCCTGTTGTTCATGAGCCAGAGTCTATGGTGAACTTGGTTGGATATCAGTCATTTGGCATTCCAAGATGTAGATAAGTTCCCTGATCTTTGAAATTATTTAGAGGCTCCTGAGTGCACAGAGAAAGGGTCACTAGGAAATCTCGCCTAGTCCTCAGTGAGGAGTAGGGGCAATGAGATGGTAGACGCTGGGCTGGCTAAGTTGTATTTACTCAGAGGGAAGTAGAAGATGCCCAGCAGGGCCCTCAGGTCTGGGATTTGGGATGGCGAAGGAAGCTAACGCCACAGCAGAATCCCTTGAGTAGATACACAACTCAGAGTTTGGGACCCTCTGATCTTTGTCATAATGACTGAAGCCTTTTTTGTAGGTCTGTTATCTATCAGCTTCTCAGCATCATTCATAATAGAGCCTATTCAGTGGAGTTCAAAGGCGGGCTGTCAGATTTATAAATATTTTAATATTGTACTTGAATACACCTCATCTTGCCTGGCCTCCTAGCTTTGCTTTGGGTTAGAGTATTAATAAAATGTGATGGCGACACCCACCTTTAAGATTCCTGTTGTCTGCTTTGGCTTGCAGTTTTCATCGTGTGTAGGTAATTATATCTTTTTCTTTAACATTTTGTTACCTTTGTTTTTTGATTGCCACTTTTTTATTCAGAGGATTTGGAAGACAAAAGAATCTTTCTTATCTAGGTGAATTTAATAGGCATTTAAAAATATCTCCAAGACAATGTGGTGGAAAGAACCCAGGAAAGAGTATTTTCGGTTTTACGTCTCAACTCTGTCACTGTGTGAGCTTCAGTGAACTACTTGATCATTGGCTCTCAATTTTTTTTTTTTTAATCTAGAAACTGGGGATAAAACCACATGTTCCTTCCTTCAAAAGTTGTGATAATCAAGTGAGATCTTGGCAATGTTTTGTGATAATGGGTGTGTTTTTGAGACTCACGCTTGTGTCTATAACCTACACTAAGGATGACCACGGGGCATCAGTGGCCCACAAACAAGTGTGTTGCTCACCAGGCTGGGACATTTGGCGGTGTCTGTGCGAATCTTGGCTGGGCCTGGCGGGGCCATTCTCACTGCAGCTTGAATTGCCTGTAGGGGGGTCACCTGGCTGTCTGCTGATCCAAGATGGTCTTGGTGACTGTATGTGTGTCTCTCCTTCAAGAGGTGAGCTTAGACACATTCTCATGATGGGGGTCCAGGACAAGAGCACAGGTGATCCTGATTGCACAAAGCAATCTCAGACAAGCCTCTACTCATGTCCCATTTACTACTATCCCATTGGCCGAGGCAAGCCCAGAGCCTTAATGAAAGGGACCAGGAAGCTGCATCAGAAGGGTGTGAACGTGGGTCAAGAAAGGGCAGCATCTCTGTGATATACCACAGCCCTAAATCGGGGAGGGTGGGCAGGGGTTGGGATAAGTAAGATTATCCATAAATAGGCCACTGTTCAGCTCAAGCTGGGCGAGACTACATGAGGCTTCATTTCACAAGTCTGTCTACTTTTGTATATATTTGCCGTTTTCCATAATAGAAGGTAAATCAAAAAGGCCCAAGTTCCTCCATTTGGGAAGCCTAAAGTAGGTTTTCTTGAGATTTTCTGGTGGATTCATTGTTCTCCGGTGTTCTCTTCTTGTTCTCATTAGGCTGAACCAGATCATAATGTCATGATTCTTCTGTGCGGGGAGCTGGCCTGTGGGTGGGGTAGGCGGTTGGGAAAGACACAGATTTCTGAACATATTGGAATTTTTGCTTTCTCTGTGTATGACATTGTGGCTCTGCCCTCAATTATCAAGTTTCTATACAAGAATTCTTTCTACCCATGCCTGTCTGCTTTCTCTTATGAAGCTTATGACAAATATTGTACCCTTTATATGTTGAATACTATATGGTTAGATACTTACACACGTTAATTATCAGTGCATTTGACCATTTCAGCCTGCTGGCGTGAGACTCTCCTTCTTTCTTTTCTTCTTTCTCTCTCCCTCTTAGTTCTTTCTTTCCTTTCATGAGCTGCTTTTAAAAATGTACTAAACTTCTACTAGGGAAGACACTGGCTAGGTCTTGGTGATACAAGAGGGAGCCGAGAAGCAGATCACCCCTCATCAAGTCTGCAGTTCATTATTTCAAGCTCAAACTCATGAGGCATACAAAACTACCGTGGTTTAGATCCAGTAGAACACTTCTCATGATATTTCAATGGCAATCCCCTCCCTACCCCACCTTTCATGACAGAATTTCTGTGCTAAGTCTTTGGAAACTAAGCTGTCACCTTCTATAAATCCAAACCTTCAATCATTCTGTACTTCCAAATCTTTACATTTGAGGTCATAAATCTAATTTTTTCCCCTGAACATAAGTTTAATAGTCACATCTCTGCAAATTGTATATTTGGACCACGTTGAACAATTCACATACATTGAGGCAATTTACACTCAAAACTCAAGAGAGGTGGGCTGCTAATGTTCATTTTTCTGACAGCACGTGAAAATTACTATGTGGCTTTATTAATGCAGTTTCACTCCATTGGTTTTACTTTCTCCGTTTGCTTGTCCAGCAACTCCTTTTTTTTTTTTTTTTGGTGGCATTTTTCTCTTTTTACTATGGTTTATTCACAAGTAAGGCTGTCAGGAAGAGAAGGAATGGTCTCCGTCAAAAGCACACACTCTGCCTTAAATCTTGGTTTGCACTCTTAATTCACTGCCAGATGACTTAAGTCCTTAAAGCACCATTTGGGACTTTGGCAAACTTGAGAGAACAAAGTCTGGATCAGCCACACCCAGGGTGGAAGGTCCAGCTGGGCAGGAAGACATTCATTCATCTTTGAAATGTAGCCAGCCCTTGGCTAATTCCGAAGGGTGTCCCATTAGAATAAAAGCCCCCTTGTGACACACAGAGGTGTGCTTCTGGTTAGTTTCCCACCAAGATCCATTTGTAACTGTCAGTGGCTGTGAGGGAGATCAATGGCACGTAACACGGTTTTGCTTCCTGGAGGAAACCTAGCCCACTGTAAATTCCAGGTAATGGAGAGTCTTTTCGCAATTTTTGTTTTTAAATTGAATTTTATTTCTGGCAGTTCATGAAGAACTCTGTCTTTATGATCCCCTTGGGAGCAGATTCTGTTTTGTACCAGGGTTATTTCCAAGAAGAGAGACAGTTCAGGCTGGAGCCTGTGTGCCCTCCAGCTGGCTTCTTCCACAGTCTCCTTTTGGAGGAAAAAAAAATCCCACTGCAAAACAAATGCAGAAGGCTAGTGAGGGCGATGCTATACATATGCATTAAAAGTATAAGGGCGGTAAGGTCTTCACAGCTGGTCACTAAATGTTTCCGCTCTGGGCACCATGGGTGAGCTTGTTAACCCTTCACCTCTGCAGAGGGGGATTGGCAAGGGTGAAGTTGCTGGTGTCCTTTTGAATCTACAGCTATTTGTGGTACCAGTGTGCTCATGATGGGCCCAGATGGTGATGAAGGATTTTAGTCATGAGCATCTTTGAGCAGGAGGCACGTGCCATATTGCAAAGTCAAGGAGCAACATTGTAATTGAGTTTTTCTAGCTTAGAGGTTGGGCTTTGGATGGAGGAGCCGTGGATTTGAATCCGGGCTTTGCAACTTTCTAGTCGTGTGACTGTTGTTGGATTATTAGCTGCTGAGTCTCTTCTTCCTTGTCTGCAGAATGTGGATGACATTTTATAGCCCTCGGTCCACGAGTGTTTGATGATTCATTAAATGCCCCCTGTAAAGTGTAGAGTGTAATGTTTTAACAAAGGGCAGCTTGCAAAAATACTGGTGGTGAAAATGAGAAGGAGGAAGAGGAGGAGAATGAAGATGAGGATGAAGATGAGAAGAAAGAGGAGAACACTATCACAGTGAGCGTGATGATGACAGGGGTCTCCCCAAAGTCACGTGCCCTGGGTGGACAGCCCCGCAGAGGTGAAGGAAGCGTCCCCAGGCATCCATGGATCTCATTTGTTTCCACTGATGACCCGGATGGTTATGTGTTGAGGGCCAGCTTGCCCACCCATGCCTCTCTTACTGGTGACCTCCTACCGGACTCTCCTCGAGCCTGAGACCTGCAAGCTGTGGCCACAGTGGCATCTGTGACATTTCTCTGTGCCCAGTACTGCCTCCACTACTCTCTCTTGATATTCTTTCCAAATTAATCTCCAATAACTTTAATGGGTTTCATCCTGGACACCGAGCCTGTGTGCCATTGAGCTGAGTGTCAGGTGCCTGTATGGCTCACTGATCATGATGCTACGTCAGCTCAGAGTAGGGGTCTGAACGTACGGCTAAATCTGACCGCCTGTTTCTGTAAATCAGGATTATCAGGACACAGCCCAGTCCACTCGCTTCCATCTCAGGGACGGTCACCTCCTCCGATAACACAGAAGCGAGTAGTTACACAGACCTGTGGCCCACAGAGACAAATGTATTTACTTTCTGGGCCTTTACAGGTAAAGTTTACTGACTGTTGGGCTTAGAAAGTGGGAAGGGGCAGATGCTTGGTCTCAGCCCCATTATTCAGCATGCGATTTGGGAAAGGTCTCTTTGGGGAGATAAGACCTTCCTTCTTCAACTTCCCGAATTTTCCAGCTAGGTGCTTGAATTATTGCCTACGGTGAGGTGCCTGGGTGGCTTAGTCTGTTAAGTATCTGACTTCGGCTCAGGTTATGATCTCGCAGTCTGTGGGTTAAAGCCCCATGTCGGGCTCTGTGCTGACCACTCAGAGCCTGGAACCTGCTTCAGATTCTGTGTCTTCCTTTCGCTCTGCCCCTCCCCTGCTCATGCTCTGTCTCTTTTTGTCTCAAAAATAAATGAACATTAAAAAAATTTAGAATTATTACCTATCCCCACCAGATTGAAATGTTGAAGAATAAGCAGACATAAGTGTCTGTTATCAGAAGGCTTAGATCACTTTTTTTAAGATTTTAAATTTTTAGATTTTGATTTAGATCATATTTTTTTTTAGAAGCCTTTGCGACACCCAGTTTTCAAGTAGTTTCACTAAATCTACTAAGTCACGAGGGCAGGTTAATACAAGTGACTTTAAGAATCATGTCACAGGTGAGCACATCCAAGTGTCCCTGGGATCAAAGCAGCTGTGTGCAAGAGACAGACCGGCAGTAGAACTGGACACGGAGTTAGGTACGATAATCTGCAGAGACAGATTCGGGAGACCGCATATAGAGAAGTAAGGGAGGGAAAAAGGATCAAAGGAGAACATGTTTCAGTGTAGAGAGAAACCTGTTGGACCATGGCAAAAAATCTCAAAACCTTCCATATCATAACTTCCTGGTGTCCCGGAGACCCCGTAAAACAGTAGGATACAAAGGGGGGAGGGGAGTGAAGTAGGCAGGGCTACGGGGGAGCAAGGCTGAATGGGGATGAGGCAGGGAAACAACGGTGGCCGGACTGGACCCGCCAGGAGTGTTTGTGTAAGACAGACAGGCTAGCAAACACTGGGATCTCATTCCTTTCTGTTCTATGGAACTTCTGGAATGGAGTAACAGCTGGCCGGAGCCCGAAGACCCCACCCAGGCTGAGGAACAGTGATGTGTGGCTGCAGAGAATGATGGGCTACTGGGTGATGCCGGTGGAATAAATGTCTAAATGCTAGTTCTGTGGGTAGAAGAGTGAGTGTTCAGGATGAGGCAGATGGTTGTGGAGAGCGGGAGGAGTTGGCGGGAGCACCGCAGTAATTGGAAAGATGAGGATATAGAGACAGCTCACATGAGACCTCAGTTTACCTTGAGGGACGGCGGTGTGCATTCTGTGGAGAAGCCCATGCCGCAGGTGAAGGGAATGGATCTCTGAGCCCATTTGTCACTATCTCTGTGAACCTGACAGTCCATTTCCCTCAGGCTTGGCTTTCTCATCTATAAAATTGGGTCAGGTGGGCTGGGGCAGAGATTTGATTATGTCTAGTGATGCTTCTACATCCAAAAATGTTAGTGCTTTATGTCTGTCTGTATCATATCCATATTTCACTGTTGGTGGCTCAAGCCTCTCATCAATCTCCATCATGTATCTGTTCTCTATCTATCTGTCTGTCTGTCTATCTATTCATCCATTATCTATCTATCTATCTATCTATCTGTCCATCCATCCACTACCTACTTATCTATCTACCCATCAATTATCTATCCAGCCATTATGTATGTATGTATGTATCTATCTGTCTATCTATCCATCCATCCATCCATCCATCCATCCACCCATCCATTATCTCTCTGCCATTTATTTCTATCATCTATGATCTCTATCATTTTTTCTGTCTCATCTGTCCATTCTCTACCATCTATCCTAAAAAATGCTGCCATTGTAGGGGCTCTGTCAGTTGAGCACCTGACTCTTGATTTTGACTCACGTCATGATCCTAGAGTAATGGGATCAAACCCGATGTTGGGCTCTGTGCTGAACCTGGAGTCTGCTTGAGATCTCTCTCTCTCTCACTCTCTCTCTCTTTCTGTCTCTCTCTCTCCCCTTTGCCCCTCCCCCCTGCTCACACACACTCTCTCTCTAATTAAAAAAATGCTGCCATTGTTTGTTTTGCCTTAATAGGAATAAAATGCATTTCTCCCTCTGTGATTTGAAAATGTCTGTCGCTCTGAAGAGTTTGAAATCAGTCCACACAGACTGGTGGCTGGGAAAATTTTGATTGGATGAGTTCTGTGTTTTACTTCATCGCACAGAGTAAATACAATAAGCAGAAAAAAAATTCTAGTGAGTCACAGATAAAAACCAATAAAACTTCGGGCATGTGTTAAAAATTTACACTTTGAAAGTCACAGGATGCACACCTTCTGGTAGAGCTGCTGCTGGGGAGACAGGGACAGGCAGAGCCAGGACAAGGGGAGAAAGGCTGTCATTTCTTGCATGCTAAGCCTGGCGTCTACAGTAGCTGCCTTCATTCCCGTGACCACCCCGGGCTGGCCGCTGTTCCATCCCCCCTGGAAAGACGGGACTTCCGTCCCAGGGAAGCTCATTAGCCTGCATGAGGAAGGGGAAACGTGAAATCTGGATGCAGGCAAGCGGTCCCCACAGGGTCTGCTTTTAACCTGCTCTGTGCCCCCGGCCCTCCCCATTTCATCACGCTCATTTCAGCACAGTCTGATCCTCAGATGTGCCCTGGGCGGCATGGCAAATGGAGTGACAGGCTTGGCCGTCCCCAGCCTTACGTTTGTACTCCTGCTCTGCCTTTGACCTGAAAGCGGAAGTTGGACATCTTCCCCCATTTTATTTTCCTGTTTGTTAAATGTGGACACAAATGTGCATCTCGGAAGATCATTATATACCGTAAAGAAGATATATTAACCATCATCTGGCACATAGCAGGCACTCAGGTAGTAATATGCTGCTTCTGCTCTCTTCACTTAATGTCCAGAGTAGGTAGTTTTTTGTTAGGGCAGGTGGTAGGGACAGAAGAAAGCTAGTGTAGCAGGATCCTGGCACAGAGAGTCGTGACACTGAGGCTTTCCTTCCCAAGAAGAAACTTTATTCCTGCCGGCACTGCTCAGTTGGGTTTGTACCCAAAGAACTGAGCCCCGAACGCCATGTGACGCGGTTTTTAATATATTTTTTTACTTTTGTTTCCTGGATATGGTAACACACAAACATGCAGTCTGATTAAGTGTCTTGTCTTACAAGGTTGTGAGGGATGTTGTCATGTACCTTTATAGCCAGGTTGCCTTGAGGATTTTTTTCTTTCCTTAGGGAGGGGACCCTACCCCACAAAGGGCTGGTAACGGCAAGTTTGTAGTTCCAGTTGAAAAGAGAAGACGAGGGGCGCCTGGGTGGCTCAGTCGGTTAAGCATCCGACCTCTGCTCAGGTCATGTTCTCATGGTGCATCGGTTCGAGCCCAGCATCGGGCTCTGTGCTGACAGTTAGCTCAGAGTCTGGAGCCTATCTTCGGATTCTGTTTCCCTCTCTCTCTGATCCTTCCTTCCTCACTCTCTCTCTCTCAAAAATAAATAAAAACATTAAAAAAAAGAGAGAAAAAAAGAGAAGAGAAAATGACAAAATCTTCCATACTGACACATCCGTTAGTCTGATGCGTCCAGGCTCCACGGAGACTCCCAGTGTCTTAGTGGAGCAGGGACACCTCTCCGAGGGGCTCTGGCCTTGAGCCTTGAAGAGGAATATGGCTGTGAATCCGCAGGAAGGAGGCCACAGGGCCTCTCCCACCAGGGAGGAGCTCGAGGAGTGCAAGGGCCCGCGTGGGCGAGATCCGCGTTGAGACTTAGCAGGACTCACGGAAGGGAGTCATTTCTCGGGGAGGAAGGCGACTGGTGTCAGGGGGAGGCTGTCTGGTGACGGCCGCAGGAGGAAGGCTGACAGGAAGTGCTCCGAAGTCTTTGTGGCAATTCTTGATGGAGGTTATGAGAATGTGTCAAGTTCAGGCCCCAGAGGAGGAGCCAAAGCTGACCCAGATTCAGAGGCTCATGGGTGATCTCAAGGAGGGTGGGGGAGGGGATGCAGAGGAACCGGATCCGCCCAAGGCTGCGACTTGAGTGCGGCCAGGAAGGTGCCGGGAAGGTTGGCGCTCCTAGGCCGCGTGGAGGGGGAAGTCTGAGCTGTTGATCAGCTTTGGAAGACTTTTAATGCTGCTTCACATATCACTCAAATGGTCTTTCCCATCATCCAGATGGTTCCCTGAGGGTCCTGAGAACATACTTGACGCAGTGTCAGGAAGGGTGAAACAATCTTCTGGAACAAGCTTTCTAAGAACCTGAAGCATCAGAATGTTCTGTTCTTTGTTAGCCTTCCCGGAATCACAGGAAACCTTCTGCTTAAAGGTATATATGTTTGTTCTCTACTGTTACTAACAAATCACTCCACAATTTAGCCGCCGGGAACCCTTTATTTATTTTCTCACAGTTTCTGTGACTCAGGAATCCCCGAGTCTTGCGATGTTTCCATCAAAGTGACAACTAGGGCCACCGTTGTCTCAGAGCTGTGCCCAGGGAGGACCTGTTTCCACCCTCACCCAGGAGGACCTCCCCCCAGGGCTGCCTCCCAGTATGGCAGTGGCGGGGCCCCGTCACAGAAGGCAAGAGGGAGCAGCTGGAAATGGAAGCCACGATCACTGATCTCAGAAGGGATATCCTATGGCTTCTGCCAGGTCCTGTTTGTTAGAAGCCAGACAGCAGGTCAGTCTACATCCAAGGGGAAGGCGTGACACCAGGGCGTCTCCCCCAGGTGGGGGCCCCTGGGGCCATCTGCTTCCTGGATGAAGGCTTCTGCTTTGTGCTTCTTGGCAGAGCGTGAAGCTGGTCTACTACTTCATGATCAACAGTCAAGTGTCCCCAGCAAACATGAGTTAAGGCCCTCCTACCTGTAAAACCAGAGTAAATCAGAGTCCTTACCCCACCATCGGCTGCCTTAGTCGTGTGCATTACCATTTGAGAATCAGGTCAAGTGCCAAGCGTTATCTTACATGTTTTCTCATGTATGGGGAGAAAACAATTCTTAGGATTTTACCCAAAAAAGGATGACATCCTTGTTGAGAGTTCCTGAAGACAGTATTATCCAAAGGACGCTTTTTACTTTTCTTCCAGAAACTGTGAACAAAAGATATCGAACCACAAGGGTCTGTGCAATTTGCCTGTTATACTTGCTCTTTCAAAAATGATTAGTACTTTGATTATAGAGTAGGCTCCGAACTCGGTTCCCAAGGTCTTAAGCTAAGTAGATGTCAGTAAGAATACTTCTCATCAAATTATGTCCTCCTATTAGTTTTAGCAATGCTTTTAAGAACCTTCCGAATGTTTTGTCCTTCTGTTGCACACTTTCACACTTGTTTACAAGCACAGTCACATATTTTAGTGACTCTTTCAAATGTCTTGGGATTTTTTTTTTTAACTGAAAAAAGACATATGACATAGGGAGTCTTCTTTACATTGGTTTAACCTTTAAGAGGCTTAGAGATTGATTAGTGTTCTAAAAATAATAGTTTTTAAGAGTCTGACAAAACCACGTGCATAAAAGAAAAACATTCTTATTACTATACAGGTCTCATCAAATTGCACTTGAGTCAAAATCCTGTTCCCACTTCACAGAGGTTCCTGGAAGAGCCTCATTAGGCTTACCGTGCACCCCTCCAGGTGAGATGAGTTTCCACTATTAACTATTGGATGAATTACATCCGTTTCCCTCTGCGAAGGTCACATTTAATTATCGGGGCTTGCCTAATCAAGCGCCCCTCTCGCCCTGCTTGTTGAAATAGCTGATTGTCCAACAACACTTGCATAGTATTTTTTGCATTGTTCTTTTTCCATCTGAGGTCATCAATCACCCCGTTTGCCTTTCCAATGGCGATGTTTGTAACTTTTAGTGATTCAAGCACTGTGGGAATACTGAGATGGGAGTGTATTTGAGAATGTTCGCAAAGCTCCTCCAGATCCTTAAATAAATAAATATTTGGTAAAAACCTGGTATTTTCGTGTCTAGTTTTAACCTTTTTACCTTCTAAATCGTCTGCTCTGACCTGTGTCTATTTCTCTGCTTTCAGAATTGCACCCGAGACAGCGGAGAGCCTGGAGTGCGTTCCCATCATAATCAGAACAAGCTTTGTTGCACACACACAGGAGAATTCTGCCCCGGGGCCTGCGGGGCCCTGGTAGGGACAGCTGCAAGGAAGTGGATATGTTTGGGGCGGGCCTCAGCTCCACGGCTGGTGCTGGGCTGGCAGCTGGCCCGTGTCTCAGTATGCAACCACAGATCGACTCCAGCAACACTGGTCCTGACTCTGGAAAATCTGGGGCAGACGGGACAAATGCTGTAGGGAACAACTGGTCTGAAAGAATAGACTGTTTTCAACCCCCAGCTGTGAGGGCCATTTGTGAGAAAGCGTCCACGCTAAGGGTGAGGGTCAGAAACAGCTGTTACCTGGGGTGTAGATTTCAAACCAAAGTAAATTGCTGGCTCAGGGACAGGATTTTGATCATATATGGATTTGCAGGAATTCAGCTGTTGACTTCGATGGGGTATGGCTTTAGCTGCAGTCCAAAGGTCTCTTGTCATTTCAGGCTTTTACCAGCTAAAAGCATAGCCCGCTCAATAATCCCTGCCTCCTATCTGAGCACTGAGAGACTAGCTCTTACATCCAGGCGGGTCATCTCCCTTGCTCTTGTGTAACACCCAATATTCAGTAAGTTCTAACCATGTGTTTGTTCAGGGAAAGAGTAATTCTCCAAGTTAGAAGACTGATTTGTAGAAGATCTCTGCCAGGTGGGAAGGGGTCTTCCCCACACCAGACGGTGGAATCAAGAAGGCATTGCTTTCTTTCCTCTAAGAAATCATACCAGGGCAGAAAAGGAGGACCCAGGAAAACACAGACACCCCACTCACCCAGCTTTGGTGAGACTGTCAGATACGCTAACCTGAACCACAGTATATAAAAGAGAAGTCAGGGATGCCTTCAGGAATCAGGGAAGCAAGGACATGGTAAGAACAGATTGCTAGCACAGCATCCTTCCCGAGGCAGAAGGAACACTTGGAGAGGTGAATCCAACAGTCTTGTCTCCAGGGAGAAGGAGCCGCCCCAAATTATTTGCATAAAGGAAAATCAAGAAAGATGAGAATGAATGAAAAAATGGCAAAGATTTGCCGTGTTTTCAGGAAATGGTTACAGATCTCAGTCGTGTGGGGAGAATCAAAGGCCAGAAGAACTCATGATATGTTCTAAGGAGAATTGCAACAAGTCTGTAAGAAAGCCCGGTCTCGTCCCCCTCTGGCCTGGGGCTGGGGGCACTGGCAGTTTAGAATACAACATATTCCGTATAAACATGTTATAAGAATAAGTGCTAAAAACCAAAGGGAAAAACAAATGGCAGATAAAATAATAAAGCAGACTAAAATTGGGACCAAAAATGTCCATGGATTTCAAAATAAAAGCAAAAACAAAAATGAAATAACCTAAACAATAACCTCTATAAAACTACAGCAGACAGAAGAGATATGTGAGCTGAGGACGAAAGTAGTGACGTGAAAGATGAAGATCACTGTGAGAGCTCTAGGAAAGAAATGAGAAGAAAAGGAAAACCATCATCATCATAATATTTTATTGGAAGCAACACAAAGGATAATATACAATGCTAAAAAACACAATAACGGATAAGAAACATAGGACTGAAAGACACATGATATCCAATATATGAATAATTGGGGTCCCTAAGGGATTAAACCAAAATAATATAATAGAAAAAATGTTTGAGAGATATAAGACAAGAAGCTATTCCATAAATAAAACTAAAATCTACAGATGGACAGGGCAAGTGGAATTTCAAGATAAATTGACACAAATTGATAGACTAGAAATAGCCTAGTAAGTTTATTGGATCAAAAAATACTTTGGCAAAAAATTCTTAAGCAAAAATAAAGCATTCCTACTGGTCTTGGACTTCACAGCAATAGTCAGACCCATGTGGGAAAGAATGCATTCAAGGGATATAAGTAAAAAAAGGAAACATTTTTTAAAATGCTTAAAATAAAAGAATTCGTAAATTCTTAGCAAACGCAGATAGAAATAAATCTGGAGGGTCATGATTTCATATCAGACAATAGGGCAAAGATCATTAAACCAGATAAATGTAGGCACTTGAAAGAGTAAAGAGTGAAAGTGACAAGGGAAAGGTGTCCCTGAACACCTAAGAAAATAGCAACAATGTTCTTTAAAATTAAACAAATCAATACACATGTAAATAGAAATGCCCAGAGAAACAGACAAATTAGTGGGTAAAAGGATACTTTGATTCATTCTCTCAGTTCTTCACAGATCAAACAGACAAAAAGTAACATTTAATAAGGGATAGCGAACAGAAATCAATCAATACCGTACCCATAAAATCGAATGTATCTTTTTCCATATCACTAAAATGTTCAAAAAATTATGCTAATTTCCAAAGTGTAGAAATAGTATATAATATTTTCTAAAAATAATGAAACGGGCCAGATATTAAAAAAAAAAGAGAAATCAGGCACCTGAGTGACTCAGTCGGTTAAGCATCTGACTTCAGTTCAGGTCATGATCTCACGGTTTGTGAGTTCAAGCCCTGCGTCAGGCTCGTGCTGACAGCTCAGAGCCTGGAGCCTGCTTCAGATTCTGTGTCTCCCTCGCTCTCTGCCCCTCCCCCACTTGTACTCTGTCTCTGTCTCTCAAAAAATAAAACATTAAAAAAATTTTTAAAGAGAAATCATTATCTTCTATAAATGAAGAATAAAACAGTGATAAAAGCCATGACGATAAGGACAAAATGTATCCTTTGTAAGTGGCTGTTGAGGAAAAGAAAAAATAAATACTGAAATTGGAGGATGTCTGAAAAATAAAGTAAATCAATATCACACAAAAAGAACAAGTAATCGCAGACTTGAGCAATATTCATGGTCTTAAATATGTGCATTGACATCGAAGGAAAATGAATTCTTGAATGCTAAATGCATCTGAAGTAGGAGAAAAATAATAATAAAATAAGCTGAAGAAAGGAGTTAATAAAGAACAACAGAAAACAAAAGCTGATAGAAGTGAAAGATTTAAAGTCTACATCTTTGAAATAAAAAAGAAGGGAAAGTATAAATACTTTGTGGGCAAATCCAGTTAAGATGAACAGTAAGAAAGACAAATGCATAAAATAATAGTTGATAATGACGACCAAGAAGAAATTAAAGAATCATGACAAGTTACTTTCCTTATTTCTGCATAAATAATTTCAGACCCTAAGACACGTTTTACCAAAACTGACCCTCCAAAAGGGAAACATTGAAAGAGATCTGTTATTGTAGGTGAGATGCAGAAAGTTGTCAAGAGCTACTTTTTGAGAAAAAAAAAGTGTCAGGCCCATATTATTTCCTAGGGAAACCCCACCAAACACTTAAGAAGTATATAATTCCAGGGGTGCCTGCGTGGCTCAGTTGGTTGAGCATCCACCTTAGGCTCAGGTCATGATCTCACCGTTCGTGGGTTTGAGCCCCACGTTCGGTTCTGTGCTGAATGCTTGCACAGAGCCTGGAGCCTACGTCAGATTCTTTGTCTCCCCGTCTCTCTCTGACCTTCCTCACTCATGCTCTGTCTCACTCTTCTCTCAAAAATAAATAAATGTTAAACAAAAGTATATAATTCCAACTTTAGTGAGGTATTCTAAAGTATATAAAAAGGGAAAAAAATGAGTAGCTTCTAAATTGTTTTTTATGTATTTAGCATTATCTTGTGAACCTTAGCACAAATAGCGGACTGGAGAAGACTAAAGATATAATAATCTTTGTGGATGAGCAATATTACAAACATAATCCAGGGGCACCCGGCCAGCTCAGTGGGCGGGGCATGCAACATTTGATCTCAGTGTTGTGGGTTTGAGCCCTGTGTTGGGTGTAGAGATTACTTAAAAATAAAACCTTAAAAAAAAAAAAAAAGGAAATACTAGCTACCAGCACCATAAAAAAATAAAATAAATAAAATGGAGTTATTTCACGAATTTAAATTCAAATACAGATTAAAGGAGAAGAATGGTGAGATTATTTCCAAACATAAAAAGAAAGCTTTTGCTGATATTCAATGTATATTCTTTTAAAAAATTTTTAAGGTTTATTTTTCAGAGAGAGAGAGAGAGAGTGAGCAGGGGAGGGACAGAGATAGAGGAAGACACAGAATCTGAAGCAGACTCCAGGCTCCAAGCTGTCATCACAGAGCCCAACTCAGGGCTTGAACTCATGAACAGCAGACCACACCTGAGCTGAGGTCGGACGCTTAACCAACCGAGCCACCCAGGCACCCCTCAATGTACATTCTTGATTAAAAGAGGAATACAGGATGAATGTTTGTATCAGCTCATATGCGTCAGCCCAAAAGACTGCAACATGCTTGCCAGATATATATTCTATTAAAGTGAAGAATAATCAAAAAGTATATTTGCCTATGATGACTGTTACTTAGCATTGTTTCAAAAATGCTAGCCAAAGATAAATGACCAAAGAGAGAGTGAAGGAGTGAGCTAAGAGGAGATAAAATGATCTGTATTTGCGCATGATATGATTGTTAATGAAACACCCAGGAAAGCCAATGGAAACCCACAGGTAAGGTGCTGGGTGCAAGGAGCAGCGGGCTTTGTCCCTATTAACAAAACCCAGCAGAGAGACAGCGGAAGAAGAGGCCTCACTTCGCAGGGAGCAAAAACGTAACATGCGTGGATATAATTTTAACAACCATTACCCATGATAGACAGGAAACATATTGTAAACCTGCACGGAAAGACACAAAATCAGTTTTGTACAAATAAAAGTTGACTCTGTTTTAAATAGAAAGACGGAATGCCAGAAAGCTTTAGTCTCTCTAGGTTAATCTATAAATTTAATGAGATTGAAATAAAATTACTCATGAGTGTTTTCTTGGGAGCCAGAGAAGCTGATTTTGAAATTTCTGTGGGAAAATAAACACACAAATGTAGCTATGAAATTTTGAAATAAAAGAATAAGGAGGGGCATACTGCCTCTATTTAAAATAATATGGCCTACTGTATAAATGGATAGGTCAATGGAACCAAAATAGGGACGCTCTAGTTATTTCACATATTATACATGTAGGTTTTTAAATCAGCAGGGAAAATAAATATGGCTTTGGAGTAATTATATCCAACATCTGGAAAAAACTAAAATTGGATTTCCTATTTTACATCCAAGTAAATTACTGATGAAAACAAATCTTATGTCCAAGAGAAAAATTATAGAAGTTGTTAGAAGATGACATGAAATAATCTTTTTAAAATAATCTTGGCACAGGAAAGCTCTAGAAATATAATCTCAAATACCTAAGCAATTTACTTTTTCAAAAAGCCTGGTAAGTTTGGTCACATAAAACTAAAGAAAATTATACCTGGCAAAGGTATCACAACTAGAAGAAGAAAAAAACTGCAACTCATTTCACAAAGAGCTTAATTTCTTCCACACATAAAGAGCTCCTACAAATCCATAAGAAAGTTATCAACAGCCTGTTGGAAAAATGGGCCAAAGATATGATCTGTCATAGTCAAAAGACTCAAGTGGCTTTTAAACAAAGGAAAAGATGTTCAATGTCACTTATAAGAAATGGTCAAATCTAAGATAAAGTAACCTTTTTCCTCTATGAAATTGGCATTGATCAAGAAGTTTGGTATCACAAGGTCTCTGCGACGATGTAGAGAGAAGCAGTAATTGCTTTGGGGAGTATGTAGTTTTACACCCTCCATAAAGGATTATTTGTCCTAAAGGCAACATATATCAACTTTAGAAATATGTATACCATTCTAAGAACCAAGAGTTCAGGAGTTCCAACTTCTAGGAGTTTACACACATCCCTGTACTTACACAAAATGACCTCTGTGTGACGGTATTTACTGTAGCACTTTGTTAGGGGAGCAAAAGAGTGTCATCAGACTGGAAGTCCATCAGTAAGAAAATGGGAAGCTGGTTAAATACATTATGACACATCTACATAAGAGGGAATGAAGCATCTGCTAAAAAGAAAGAAGTTTCTCCGTATGTACTGGTAGGGAAAGGTCTCCAAGGAATGTTATATGGAAGAGGCGACAGAGCGACATATTTGGTGTGTTACCATCTGTGTACGAAGTATGTGTGTGTGAGAGAGACAGAGAGAGAGTGAGAGAGAGAGAGAGAGAAGGACAAGGGGGGAGAGAGAGAGGGAGAGAGGGATGGAGGGAGAGAGAGAAGGAGATGGAGACAGAGATGGAGAGAGAGAAGGAGGGAACTTGACAGAGGAGGGAAAGGCTATTTCTTTGGGGTGATTCATACAAAACCGGAAGCAATGGTGGGCTCTGGGCATCGAAGGAAGACTCAGTTTTCATTGACTCTGATCTTGTCCTTTCAGAATTTTGAACCTACACATATTACCTCCTGACTCTGATGACAATCAGAGTTCTAGGAAAAGCTATTTCATACACCTGCATCCCCTAATCATGAACCCCCAGAACTAATAAAGTCTTTGTCATATTTTTAAAACAGGCTATGATTTTAACCAGTATCTTTATGTTTGACCATCTGTAGAAATAGAAAATGTGTCACAGCCTCGGAGAGGTGCACATCTGAACACGTAAGTGCATTGCTTTAGAAGTCCTTCTGTTTGTCCCTCACAGAGGATACGACTCTAGCAACCTGCTGTGAAATCAAGGGCCTCCATGCAGTACCGTTCACTTAGCTCTCTGATCTCCTCTGCCAACGCCTCCTGCTCCTTCATGCTCCAGCTCCCAGAGGGCTGACCTGTGCTCTGTGTCTCCCTTCTTGCTTCCAGTTCTCTTCTTCTCACTCCGCACAGTCTCTTAGGGTCTCTTGGCCCTTTTCTGTGTGGAGTGGCTGTCACGACTGCTCTTGAAGGCTTAGCTCGGGCGTCTTGATCTCTGGGACCTTCACTGGCATCTGATCCTGTGCTGGGCTCGCATTAGCACACTATTATTGTCCCCATCTGTCTGAGCTCCTTGCTGGATCAGGGACTCCTTAGGGACAGGAGCTCCCTGTGGTGCGTCTGAGAACAGATCTGCAGTTAGTCACTGGGGCAGAGCTTGCCCTCCCCCACACGGCCCCATTCATACCTATCTCCTTACGGAGCTCACACGTCTGGAGCCAGCCTCCCAAAGTGCACTGCACACCTTCTCACCTACCCCCTAGGAACCTGATGTCATGGCCTCTTCTTGACCTTACAGAACGCCTTTACTATCCTTTCCAATTCTCTGTTTCATAAAATTATGTTGCATCACTGGATCTCTACCCTCGTCCTCTGCACAACCAACCATTCATTCCCCAAACTCAGTTTCCACCTCTTGGGTCGCCCTCCAGTCTTCCCCCTGCTCCCCAGCCCCACTGCGAAACCGTTCTTGCTGCATGCGCTGGAATGCTTAGCATGCCTCCCCATCCGCTGTATTTCCCTCCTCCAGTCTCGTCTGGACTTGGCCACCACGACCGTTCCCCTGAGAGGCAGCTTCATCAGAGCTTGTGCAGCTTACGTGTGGAGCTCGCTGGTACCACAGACAATGCCCCGCACCGCCTGACGCCCGCCGGCTTCTCCGGGCATGTCACAAGTCCCTCCTTTTTCAACTCCAGCCCGTGAGCGTTCCAGTCTTTCTTCCTTCCACCGTTTGTGGGCCTCGCTCCCAACATATCCCCTGCCCCCAACTCAGTGACATTTCCACCGAAAAAATCCTTCCTGAACCTCACAAATATGGGTCCCGCACTTTCTCTGATGTCTCCGTCTGCATCCTCTCTGGCTCCTCTCTCTGCACCTGCTGTGCTTTAAATATGGTAAGTTCACTGAGAATAGGGATGATGGGATTTTGCCTCTGCCCACCCCCATTCTGGTATACAGGAAGTGGTCACCTCGTGTTTCTTGGATCAATCAAGGACTGAACATGCATCATGTCCCCAACTAATCCAGTGGAGACAATGTTGGGGTCCTTGAGGTTATTGGGATGGAAAGAGCAGTGGATGAGTCAGTGGGGGAGGTGATCTGAGAACTGAGGAGAATCTTTCTCTGTCGTCTTTCTCTTCTGTTTGTCCCTGGCTGCCCTCCATGCTTGTCTAAGCTGCCACCACTAGACTTTATGTACTTCAGGTGACATTGTTGTATTGTTACCATATGTCTCATAACATACAATTATAACATCATGCGTTACAACATAATATCATAACAGCATTAAAGCAAGTGTGAAACAGAAACACATTTTATCCACAACCTCCTCAATGCATATTCTGCTTTCATCATTGTTTTTCCTTTGTATTTTTTGTTCATATTTCTATTTGCTTTTACCTAGCCAGAGTCATATTGCATATTCTAGTTGTTTGCTTCATATTTTACTGGAAGCCTTTTCCCTACTTTGTATATTCTTGAAGGTAGGGAGCAAGTGGGACTTTAGCTTCCTCTGCTCCAAGTTCAATAAGCTCAAATCCGCTCATGTTTTCTTAAGGGTCTTGGTTTTCCATTAACTTCATCATTGTGGCTGCGCATCTCTGGATCCTTTCCAGACCCAACACATTCCTCAAAAGGCTACAGGAACCAAAGCTGCACCTGGAACATGCTGGTCTCCTATTTCCATCTCTGCAAAATAGTCTGTATTGCACGGAGTGCCATATTTAACGAGAGTGCAGTATTTAAAAATTCAAATTTACAGTACGGATTAACTGGAGAGCAACTGCTATTCACAGAGGTCTTCATTTTTAAGAGAATTAATTTAGTATATCTTTAAAATAACAAAAACTTCCGGCACACGTAGAATAGGTGCCACAGAGAAGAGCACAACCAACGTATGACTTTTGGGGAGAAAAACTGACGCGTCAACAGAGGTGCGCTTTTCCTTCTCAGAAACAAAGGTCCACGTCTTTCTCCCCAGTGTCCCTGTGTCCTCCCGTCAGATCTCAGTCAGAGCTCAGATGTGAGTCTTTCAGCCTGATTTAGAGGCGGTGGAGGTTCTTATCTCAGACTAACCACGGGCGAGTTTAGTACCTGACGCAGGGCTCGGTTGGTTTGGCGGTGTTACTCATTAGGCATAAGAATAATTGCTTTTTGAAGTTTCCACTGAGCATAAGGGGAAGTTATTAGAATGCTTTCATCTTTCCAACGGCTATTTAATGAACTGAACTATGAGTCTGTGGTATTTGTTTAGTTAGGTGGTCTGATAATATGTCACTTATTTGTTTAGCATGCAAAATTTTTATTATAAAACTCCCCTCTGTTAACCTTTATTTTTTTTAAAAAGGTTTTTGATGTTTATTTTTGAGAGAGAGAAAGAGACAGAGTGGGAGTGGGGAAGGGAAGAAAGAGGGAGACAGAATCCAAAGCAAGCTCCAGGCTCTGAGCTGTCAGCACAGAGCCTAATGTGTGGCTTGAACTCACAGACATTGAGATCATGACCTGAGCCAAAGCCAGATGCTTAACCAGTTGAGCCACCCAGAGGCCTGTAACCTTTACTTAAAACAAAATGTTTCTTTATTTGATTTTGAGAGAGAGAGAATCCCAAGCAGACTCCATGCTGTCAGTACAGAGCCTGATGTGGGGCTTGATTCTATGAGCCATAAGATCAGGACCCAAACTGAATTGGATGCTTAACCAACTGAGCCACCCAGGTGCCCCAACCTTTATTTTAACGCTAATGTCTAGATGAGAGTAGACATTTCACACAGAGAAATTGCTATTATTTTGGTTAATGAATATTACAACAATATTTTACAAACGAATTCAACTTCTACAATTTCTGAAGACTTAAGCACTTACATTATGGGGAAGACTTACAGGTAAAGGATGTCTTTGGTGAGTGTGTGAACTTGTTGGGAAAGGAAAAAAAATCACAGCATGAAAAAATATATGTAAATCATACCTCTCTAAGGCTCTTGTATTCAGAATGTATAAACAAATCATTAAAACAATGAAAAGACAAATACTTAATTAAAAAGTGGGCAGAATGTTTGAATTGATATTTCTCCAAAGATGATATGCAAATAGAAAATAAACTCAAGAAGCAATAAATTCAGCATCATGAGTCATCAGGGAAGTGAAAATCGAGGCAGTGGTGAAATACCACCTCACACTCGTTAGAATGGCCGTAATTGTCATCATCATCATAGAACGGTAACCTGTGTTCACTAGGGTGTAGTGAACTTTCTTGTGGGAATATAAAATGATGTAGGCACAGGGGGAAGTTCAGCAGTGCCTCACAAAGTTAAAACATTGGATTAGTATATGACAGTAATTCTTCCCCTAGAATTATACCTGAGAGATTTGAAAATATGCCCACACAAAACATAAATATTCATTATTTATGAATACTCCATAAACATTCATTTGCAGCATTATTTATGATAGCAAGAAAGTGGAAACAACTCAAGTGTCCATCAACTGATGAATGGGTAAAAAAGTGGTATATATTCCGTACAATGGAATATTATTCGGCCATAAACAAGGGATATGTTATCCTGTAGCCAGAAAAAAACAAAAAACAAACTATAACATGGTAGAAACTTAAAAACATTGAGCTTTCTGAATAAAGTCAACCACAAATGGCCATTTATATGAAATGTCCAGAACTGGTAAAGCCATAGAGACAGAAAGTAAATTAGTCTTTGCAAAGAACTGGATGGAGAGGGCCTTGGCAATGACTGCTGATACATGCAGGATTTCTTTCTGGAAAAGTTGTGGATTTAGATAATAGTGATGGCTGCAGAGCATCGTGTATGTATTAAAAAAAAAACACTGAATCACACACTTTAAGATGATTAGTTTTATGAGACATGAATTATATCTCAATTAAAAAAAAAAGCCAGAAAGAATAAGGCTTATTAGAGATGGTTGTAGATACTATAAACAGACAGGACACTGGCAAGAGAACAGACCTGTAGAAGCTAAGAAAGAAAAGCAATAAAATGGAGTGATTCTCTACCCAAATATAATGCCCTCTTACATCAGAAGCTAAAGAATGATCAAAGCCAATACAGTCTGATATAGAAAGGACTTGTACTAGTTGGTCTAACACCCTGGAATCCCTGGTAAAACAGTACAGGCAACAGCTCCAGGAATGAGTAGAAACCAAACCGAATACAGACAAGCAACCAAAAATCAATATGGTGCAGGGATGTGAACTTGTTCAGAAAATCAACAATACAACTATACTGTAATGCTCCAAGGATTTACGGAGGCATGACCCACTTTTCCTCAACCACATCCTTAGGAACCTGAAATTTCCCTTTGATTCTCGTCTTATCTACTATGTAGATGGCCTTTTATTGTGTTTGAAAAATGTGATAAGTTGGCAAGCTTGAAGTTAGATTCCATCTATCTACTTAACTGTTTTAGCTCAGAAAGGGCAGGTTTCTAAAGAGAAGCTACAATTTTACTACGGGAACCGTCCTTACCTAGGGCAGGCTTTATCCTAAGGAGATAAATCTCTTACTTATTACAGGCTAAAGGACCTGTAATAATTTATCCAGGCCAGTAACTAAGACACAATTAAGAAGTTCTCTGGGTCTCACTTGTTACTACAGACAGTGGGTTCCCAACTTCTCTGAAATTGTCATGCCATGACATGACTTCAGCAAGTCCTCAGTAACCACATCTCTCCCAGAACCCGACACATGAACAGATTCCCTGCAAATTAAAATGAGCCCTTTATCAACCACCCACTCTGTGCCTACTTAATAATTTCTTTAAATTTTTATGTAAGAGATAAGCCCTTCCTATTCTGATTCAGTTTCATGGGAACCATGAGTAACCTAAAGCTTTCTACACTGTTTCCCTTGACTCTGTGCAAGATCCTGTCCACACAGTCTCTGAACAACGACCGTAGAAGCTGGGCCAGTAGAGACTTTGCTGACTTGACTTCGGGGTCACCTTTAATTCCGTTGGTCTGTCATGGCATCCAATCCTTGCTGCACACTAAGAATGCACAATATTTTTAGCCAGGAGGCTTATATCCCATGAAATCCTTTTACTTTTTCCATTTCCTCACGTATTTCCATTCATGAATCCTTTGAATTTTGCTACTTTTCTTTCAGTACCTTGAGGAAAGGGGAACTCAGGACTCCCTAATCTCTGTTTGTGAACTATCCAGGATTTATTAGAAGTCCCTTTAGAAACTGCAGACTCACTCTTGGCTGTTGATGGGTCTTATCTGAGGATTGAAACAAGGCTGAAACAAATCTCACCTCACCTCTAGAAAAAGACCCCTGACCAGAGGCAAAACCTGCCCAATGGGCAGAATAGAGGAAAGAGGGTTAATATATACACAGGAAATAGCTATGCTTTGAGGATAGTTCATCATTTTCTAAAAATGTTTATTTATTTTTGAAAGAGAGAGAAAGACAGGGCGTGAAAAGGGGAAGGACAGAGAGAGGGAGACATCGAGTCCAAACCAGGCTCCAGGCTCAAGCTGTCCGCATAGAGCCTGATGTGGGGCTCAAATTCATGAACTGTGAGATCATGACCTGAGCCAAAGTCAGACACTTAACTGACTGAGCCACTCAGGTGCCCCTGAAGATAGTTTATGATTTTTGAACACTTTGTAAACAAAGAGAGTTCTCGACCTTAGTAATAACCTTAGTAAATGGCTAGCAAATCAAAGAATGACTGAGTTCTCTAAGGTTGTTATAAAAGTAGATGCTCAAACACAAGGAGTAATATGGAGGCTAAAAGAAACACCTTGGCTGATTATTATGTCAGACAGGCAGCCCCCATTGAGATTCTAACCCTCATAATTCACCAAGAGACTAAATCTTTGGAGAGATACAAGGAGACTACTATAGAATGGAAGTGATAAAGTCCAAAGTAAGAAAGTATCAAATAGAATCTTGCAAAAATTTTTTATATAAAATTCCCCAATACAAGATGAAAAACTGGCCAATGTACTCAGTCAATACTAATGGGTAAATTTTACTAAAATTGTTAAGATTGAAAGGCAGGGAAGTCTCTGGCACATGTCTCATTTGTCACCAGCAGAAATTGCTGGAATTGTAAAGATGGTTCAATGTGGGGCATGGGCAAGGGCCCAAACCTCAAAACCACTTCGCTCATCTCCAAATCGATTTTACACAGCTGACCCCTGAAGATAGTTTATGATTTTTGAACACTTTGTAAACAAAGAAAGTTCTCGACCTCAGTAAGAACCTTATTAAATGGTCAGCAAATGGGACCCACTTTAGGTGGGTTTTGAATATGTCTTTTGAACATTGTCTGATTTTTTTTTTAGGATGGACTGAAGTCTTTCCTGTCTGAAATACTCCAATTTTCATTATAACAAAGATTTTATTTGATTTTGTGTTCCCGACTTGGGGAGTTACTACAGAAAATAATTCCATTTTCTTGGGACTATCACTATGACACTTGTTCAGAAACAATACTGTCTGTATGATCCCCAATCTCCAGGAAAGAAAGAACCAAGAGGATTCTAAAATTCAAATCAGTAAATCTCACAGCTATTCTAGAACGTCCATGACCTAAGATATTACTGCTGGTTTTAATGACAAGGTCAAATGCCTCTAAGACTCACTGACTTTGTGCTCATGAATTAGTCATAAGTAGGCCCATGTATTTGTAAATGTCATTTCCAATTCTCGGTTTCACACTGTTGCAAGCAGACATGGTCACATATCACAGGGACTTACGCCATACACCCAAGTGTATCAATAGGTGCAGACAGCCTTTCCATAACATCTTCCTAAGCAGACTATACCATCTAACCCCTGATACCTGGATTTCTGGAGGAGACATCAGAAAAAGATAGCTCCCGAACTCCAAAGGAAAGGTTATTATTAAACACAGTTAACAACTAAAATAGCAAAATTCCAAGGGAAAATTCTTGGGTTATGTGTCTCAAATGAATAGGCAAAAACTTATTCTCAACGCACAGAAGACTTTGTGTTGGAGACTTCAAGCTGAGAGTTCTTAGAAACCTCCAGAAGCAGGCGATCTTTAGAATGAAACAGCTTCTACCCAGAACTTTGAACCAGGTTAATGACTGCATGAAGTGTAGACATCTTCCACATAAGGGCCACAGAGCAACACCACAGACCGACACACTTTAACCTGCTTTCTTTTGTTATTTATTTTTTTGGATCTTCCTTCTTTTCCAGCCAGAGTAAGGCTACTTAGTCCTATGTTACTTCTAAAGCTCAATTTTTAATATTGTCTTTTGCATTCTTAGGTATTCCTTGGTATGGGCCCATATCTGGCTACAATTTACTTGTTAAAGCATATGATCAAACTCCCTGATAGAATTTTACACATTTCTCTTTGGAAAATGGAAATTTAGAAAACTACTCAGTTTCCCTTTGCTCCAATTCCATTTGCTTGTAATGGAATTACAAAATTAATGA
Organism: Helogale parvula; assembly: GCA_004023845.1. NCBI lineage: Eukaryota > Metazoa > Chordata > Mammalia > Carnivora > Herpestidae > Helogale > Helogale parvula. The sequence goes on from PJEM01002509.1 coordinate 75,464, forward strand.
ATTAATCCATTGATTTCCGGGGTAACTGGACTCGGTCATTAGGTGACTTTTTATTTGGCAAATGCCACAATAGCTAGAAATATAAGGAGCCTTATCTTGCATATCTGGAACAGGAAGTTAATGGTCTCCGCCAAAACAATTCTCGGGGACTTTTTGTGGGATCTCGTTTTAGTAACTGAACTTTCACAAAAATAAACAGGTTTCATTAATGGTCTTTCCTCAGCACCAGCCACAGAATGACAAGGAGGATACTGAGAAATACAAGCATGTCTATAACCACATATACTAAGCACGTGGCATACAGCCTACCTTAACATAACTCTAGTATTACAATGTCCTTATTAACATATTCTTGTGATTTCGGGGATCTTTGTCCAGAGAGATAAAAGTTGCAAGTAATTTTCTGAAAGACATAAGACATTGTTTAATAGAAAGCGTCAAACTACAGTTTACTCATTGAACCTTTTGCTTCAAAAATCATCGTCTTCTGTGACCACTGATCTTAAAGGATCATATAGAGCACTCTTCTTCAGGAACAACAGGAACCACTTTGATTTTGCCTGAAACAGCCAAACCGAACCAAACCAAACGAGGCCAAACATATGAACAAAGACCCTGGACAGGACAGTGATCCCTGAGAGACGGGAATAAAATAAGATGTGCCTTGAACTGCTCAACTTATTGCCTGGAGAGAATTTGTAGGTTGCAGCACAAGAGGGTGAGCCCACAGCCTCTATGAGTCAAGGAGATAGAACAAGAGTCTGGGAAGGCTGAGCAGCTGGAATACAGAACACAGTGAGAGAACCCTGAAGACTGATGGGAAGGCCCCTTAATTACCCATCAGAATGCATGTCAGCACGCCTGTGTGGAGAAATGAGTTGGAGGCAGAAAAGGGACCCTCCGAAAGACCTGGAGGAGACACTGAATGCTTGTAAAGGGCTCAGACGCACCTGCTTCCACCAGCCACATTGGAAAACTCAACTCACGGGGCCCTGGGAACAGCACTCAGGAACGTTCCCTTTCTGCTGGGAATGACTAGCTCTGGACAGAGAACTGCCCCAGGCATGCCTGACACTTGTCAATACACAACATTGGACAGGATCAGAGTGTTTAGAAGGAATTTAACTGTGTTACAGAATAAAACTCAAGAATATTTACAGGAATACAAAACTATCCTACATTCAAAAAAGATGACATTTGCAATGTCGGGCATAAAAAGAAGCAGGAAAATATGACCCACGGTGGAAGAATTGCACATGTAATTAAAACGGACCCAGAACTGACCCAGGGGTTTGAATCAGGAGGAAAAGCACATTAAAAAGGTTATTATAACGGTATGACCTCTTTTCAAAAAATTGAGCGAAGGTGCGGAGATGTGGAAAGGACCCAAATTGAACTTTACAGAGATGGAAACAACAATACTTGTAATGAAAACAGTGAATGGGATTAACACCGGATTAGACATGACGTAAAGATCAGTATGTTTGAAGACATAGTAATAGGAACTACACAGAACAAAACCTGGGGAACGTGTTTAATTAAAAAGAGCATCAGTGATCTGTGAGTAAACTTCCAGCGACGCAGTAAACACCGAAGCCGAATCCCCAAAGCAATACCAACATAGAAAAAACATATTTGAAGAATCCATGGTCGCTTATGATGAATCCTATAAACACACAGTTTCAAGAATCATACAAACCCCAAATACAACATGAAAAAAACTACAGTAAACCACAGCATCACTGAATTGCTTAAATCCAATGCTAAAAGGAAAACCTGAGAAGCATCCAGAACAAAACGTCCGGATGTCTGTAGAAGAACAGCAAAGATGACAGCAGATTCCTCACTGCCAACCACCAATCTGAGGAACCATCTTTAGAGTCTTGAAAGAAAAACATTGCTAAGTGTTTAGAAATCTATACTCAGCACAAAGTGTCTTTCCAAAACAAGACATACAGAACCTGAAAGTATTCACCACCACCAGAGTCACACTAAAGAAATTAAAGGAGGCCCTTTAAGGCAGAAAGAATATGATACCAGATTGGAATCTAGATCCATCCATAAGAATCAGGAACACAGGAAATGGCAACTACATGGATAAGATATAGGAATTTTTGTTATTAACTCTTCTTAAAAGTGATAGCTTAAAACCAGGCAGGGGAGAAATGAAGTATATGGCTTAGAAGTTCCTGAAATTATATATGAAATGATATAATATCACTTAAGAGTAGACTGTGATAAATTAAAGATGTATACTGTAAATCCTAAAGCAACCACTAAATTAACACAGCAGAGTAATAAGTAACGAGCTGAAAAAAGAGATAAAATGGAATCATAAAAGAGATTCAATTAGCCCAAAAACTGAAAAAAGAGGAAAAGGACAAGAAAAAACAGATGTGAGCAAAATGATAGATTAAACCCTAATCATATCAATAATCAGATTAAATGCAAATGATTTAAACCCTCCATTTAAAAGGTGGAGACCGACAAAATGCAAGGCCCGATTATAAGTCAGTAATCAGAAACACGCTTTAAATTTAAGGCACAAATTTTTTTAAAAAGGCACAAATAGATGAAGCATACACATATGGAAACAGATATCCCAGGCTAAAACCAGTCAAAATAAAGCTGCAGTGTCTGTATCAATACCAAACAATATCAAAGACCATTAACAGGAACAAAGAAAGTCATTTCTCCTTCCTTTTATTTTTAAGGGGACAATTAGTCAAAAAGGCCTAATGTAAACACTGTAAATGTTTACGACCCTAATCACAGAGCTTCAGAAATATAAACTGGGAATCGAAAGAACTTCAAGAAGAAATAGCTAATCCACAATTAGAGTGTGAAATTTCAATAGCCATTTCTCTGAGTTAGAAGGATGAGCAGACAGAAGGTCCGCAAAGAACTAGTAGACTTGAACAGCACACGCATCACGATCCCTCTGCTCTCTGAGAGCATAATGTTCAACATTAATAGTCATTGAAGAAATGAGATGTCCCTACACACCTAGGAGAGTGTCTGAAATGAAAACGATTGACCCTACCAAGTGTTGGCAAGGATGTGGAGAAACTCGAAATTTCGTACACTGCTGGTAAGAATATAAAATGATATAACTTTGGAAAGCATTTGGGCAGTTTCTTTCTTTTTGATACTGAACTATAGTGGCATATGATGTTATATAGTTTTGGTTGTACAACGTAGTTATTTGACAGTTCTATACATTACACAACGCTCACCACGAGTGTAGACCTCACCTGTCACCAGACAATGTTGTTACCAAACTCCCTATTTTGTATTTTTCATCTCCATGACTTATTTATTTTGTAACTGGAAGTTTGTACCTTTTAATCCCCTCCACCTAGTTTCCCTATCCCTCCAACCCCTCTTCTCTGGAACCACCAGTTTATTTTATGAGTTGGTTTCTGTTGGTTTGGCTTTTAGATTCCACATATAAGTGAAATCAGATGGTTTTGTCTTTTTGTGTGATTTATTTCCTTTACATAATAATATGCTGTGGGTCCATCCATGTAATGGCAAATGGTAAGATTTAATGCCTTTTTTGAGTGAGAGGGAGAGAGGGTGCAAGCGAGTGAGGGCAGAGAGAGAGGGAGGGGAGGGAGAATCCGATGAGGGGCAGAGAGAGAGAGAGAGAGAGAGAAAGAGAGAAGCAGGGCTCGAGCTCACCCAAAGCGGGATTCGAACTCACAAACTGTGAGATCATGACCTGAGCAGAAGTCAGGTGCTTAACTGACTGAGCCACTTAGGTGCCCAAGATTTAATTCTTTTTGTGGTTAGTATTTTATTGTGTGTGTGTGTTTATGCAACATCTTCTTTATCCATTCATCTCTGGATGGATGTTGGGTTGTTTCCATATCTTCACTATTATAAATAATGCTGCAGTGAACATGGCATGTATGTATATTTTCAAATTAGTGTTTTCATTTTCTTTGGCTAAATACCCAGAATGAGTGGATCATATTGTAATTTCTTTTAACTTTTTGAGGACCGTCTACACTACTTTCCATAGTGGTTGCACCAGTTGACATTCCTATGCGAGGTCCCTTTTCTCCACATCCTCACTGACACTTACTATTTCTAGTCTTTTTGATCCTAGTCATTCTAGCTGGTGTGAGAGGCATCTCACTGTGGTTTTGATCTGTATCTCTCTGATGGTGTGTGATGCTGAGAGTCTTCTCGTGCGTCTGTGAGCCATCCAGGTATCTTCTTGAGCAGTTTCTTAAAAAGGTAAATAGGAACCATATTACCCAACTATTCCACTCCTAGCTATTTATCCAACAGAAATGAAAGCATCTGTCCTTACGGAGACTCATACACAAATGTTTAACGTAGCTTTATTTGTAAAAGCTTGGACCTGGAGAAAACCCGAATGATCTTCAGTGGATGAATGGGTAAACACATTGTGATATATCCCTACAATGGGGTACTTTACAACTCTAAAGGGAATGAATTATTATTATTATTTAAAAATTTTTTATGCTTATTTTTGAGAGAGAGAGACAGAGTGTGAGTGGGGAAGGGGCAGAGAGAGAAGGAGACCCAGAATCTGAAGCAAGCTCCAGGCTCTGAGCTGTCAGCACAGAGCCTGCCGTGGGGCTCAACCCCATAGATTGGACTGCGAGATCATGACCTGAGCACCTGACTTAGGAGCCTGGAAGCTTAACCGATTGAGCCACCCATGTGCCCCTAAAGGGTATGAATTTTTGATACATACAGCATAAATAAATTTCAAAATAATATTACTTAGTGAAAGATACCAGACAAAAAGAGTGCATGTGGTGTGATTCCACTCATGTAACTAGAATCCACACTGACGGAAAGCAGATCAGTGGTTGTCTGGGGTGAAGAAATGAGGAGGAGTGGGAAGGAAAGATTATTAACAAGGAGGAAACCTTTGGGAGTGATGGCTATGTTCACTATCTTGACTGTTGTGTTGGTCCCATGAGTGTATACATATGTCAAAACTTATAAAATTGCCCAATTTACTGTTCAGGGCCTGTCGTTTAAAAGAGGAAGGGAGGCAAATCATGAAAGACTCTTGAATACTGAAAACGAAGTGAGGGCTGAAGGGGGAGGGGGAGGGGGAGAGGGGATGATGGGCATGGAGGAGGGCACTTGTGGGGCACTGGGTGTTGTATGGAACCCAATTTGACAATAAACTGTATTAAAATAAAATGATGGCCCATTGTAGGGGTGTCTGATTAGCTCAGTTGGCAGAGCACGTGATTCTTAGTCTCGGGGTTGTGAGTTTGAGCCCTATGTTGGTTGGAGAGATTACTAAAAAATAAAATAAACTTAAATGTATATTGATGGAAAAAATTGCCCAATTTAAATATATGCAGTTGGTTGTATGTCATTTATACCCCAAAGCGCTTCTTTAAAAATTTTTAAAAAAATTTTTAAATGTTTATTTATTTTTGAGAGAGAGAGACAGAGCACGAGCAGGGGAGAGGCAGAGAGAGATGGAGACACAGAATCCAAAGCAGGCTCCAGGCTCTGAGCTGTCAGCACAGAGCCCGACACAGGGCTTGAACTCACGAACCATGAGATCATGACCTGAGCTGAAGCTGTATGCTTAACCGGCTGAGCCACCCAGGTCCCCACTCCCTAATAAAGCTTCTAAACGATAATTTATTTTACAAGAACTGGAAAAAAGAAATTATTCTTAATGATCCTTATCCAACCTAACCAAGTCTCCATATTGGAAGATTCGCCTTAAGACTGACATTCAATATCCTCAACAAATATCCTTCTGGGCCCTTCCCTCTCTGAGAAGTGGCCATGGCTCTGCCGAGTGGGTGTTCCTCTTGTCCTACTACGAAGTCAAGTCAACAAGTTTGTTGATGATACTTGGGGGTCAGAATCTGATAGCATTTCAATACCTCGGAATACTACTTAGTTCCAGAAAAGAAAATCCAAATCAGGGAACAGAGGAATTGTAGGACGCAGTGGTTACCTGAGAGAAGCCAAAGGCAGAGTAAAGTCTTAAGGTTTTATAAATCATTGATTAAATAAAACAACATTTTAGATGAATAGATATAGATTCCTCCGCCATGATGCGGTGACCGACCCAGAACGCTCAGCTGGTAAGCACTGGTGTCCGAACAAAGCGACAGGGCAGACAGAAGAGAAGGGTGGGGTGGAGTTTGACAAAGCAAAATGTTAGCAAGCAAGAAACCTGTCTAAAGAAGAAGTGTCCTTAATCAAATCAGCATTTGTATTAAGAGCCCATTTCTGGGCTTAAAACATGGCTTTTGGGGCACCTGGGTGGCTCAGCTGGTTAAACTTCCGGCTTCGGCTCAGGTCTTGATCTCACGGTTTGTGAGATCAGACTAAGACTGGTTGGTGGTTTGGTCCTGAAGCCTCCTCACACCCCCACCCTCCATTGCACCAAGCTCCAGTGCACATATTACACACACACACACACACACACACACACACGCACGCAAGCACGCACGCACTCCCAGACCCTATCAGATGTCTGTTGCTACTGGATTTTAGCCATTGGCCATCAGCATTACAGGTATGAGCCCCCTTGCAATTCGCCCAGATCCTATACTATCTGTACACAAATAGTCCCTTTTCACACCAGTGTGGGGAAACAGGCCTTCATATACCATAGAAAATATCTGTTGCTTTTTCTAGATTCATTCAGAGCTCAAAAAGAATATTATTAGTTGTCTGAGTAAACCTCAACTCACCAAGGTGTTAAGTATTTAGGTGATCGGCATGTTCCAAAGCAGTTGGACTGGTTCATAGCTCTGATGGAGACTGCACCTGAGATCATTCACAGCCATGATGTAGCAGCCCCAGAATACTCTAGAACATTTCAGCCTTAGCAGCCAACACTACTGGGGTCGGGCTCTGAGAAATCAGTCCTCTGTTTATAAAATACGTGCTCGTAAGTCTCCCTCACTCTCGGGATGTGTTTTGTGACTTTGTCTCCCCGGCCTCTGTTCTTCTCAGAGGATGAAGGGAAGGAACTCGGCCCCATGGCTCAGCCCCACTCCCTGGTCTCTGGGGAACACAGGGCACCCCCCCCTCCCAGGCTGGGCCTTGTTTGGTGTCCTGCAACGAAGAATCATTTGTATAAAAAGAGAAGTGAATTTCCAGAACATTCGTATAGTAGTTAGGTAACATCTCCTCCCCTTCTCCCTCGTCAGTCCCCCTCTGATCCTCTTTCCTGCCAATCCAGACAAGGAAATATTCAAATTCACTGTCCTTTACCGACTGAGTGTATAAGTTCCAATCCAACCTGAGAAAGCAACTAAAATGCCCTTGGGTCTGAGATTCTGGAAGACCCTTTCTCCTTGCTGCCTGAACACCTAAACAGGCCGTCTTAGTGCTCTGGGCTTTTCTTGTCATCATCGGCAGCACCTCAACGCCTCCGCACCATCTCTCGTCATCACAAGGTGTCTGTCCCTCTTTCCAAACGTGAGCCCTCCTGGCCCTCCCACAAGCAAGTGCTTTGAACATAAACGTAGAACCTAATTGTTATATCAGGTGAACTCAAAGTATAAAATCTGATTTGCACATGCTTCCAGGGGCTTTGATGCCTGGAAATCGTTTCTGAGAAACTGGAAAATCTTAATAAAAATCCTAGGAATCTCAATACTTCTAACCAGCACCTGAATTATAAGAGAAAGAATGTCTGGGGAGACAGAAATCCAGGAGCTGAATTATCTGGAGAAGAAGGTAATGAGGCACCAAAAGATGCTTGAATGCCACACAGAGCAAGCTCTGTAAGCGCTAACCGCTCACGTGAATGTTTTTATTCGTGCCCTGTCCTTCCTTGTCCTTGAATACGCTTTTGTGTTTCACCACAGAGAGCCCTACAAGCGAACAAGCATCAGAGTCTGGACTCCTTTATGTCAAAAAGGGTAAATTTCATTTCTAAATGTTCCTGAGCTGCTTTATGGAGCTCACGTTGCCTCTTCTCTTATTGGCTTGGATCTTGTGGATAATTTATTTAAAAGACTTAACTGGTCCCTTATGGCTGGAATCCATTTTAATTTCTAAATTGACCACTCTTCTCAATTGAATTTAAAAATGCAGAGGCTACGTGTTTCAGACGGGAACAATGACCTCACCCGGCAGCGTTGGCCTGTGGGTCTTGACAAAGCCTGGTTCACAGGCGGCACCCCTGACTCTGCTCCTCAGGGCGATCCCACAGAGAACGTCTCACAGATTTCCTGAGCCTCCGCGTCTAGTCCTGACAGTCTCGTGAGCCATCAGCCAGCGAGCCCCGTCATCCAGAATGACCTCCCGGGAACATCAGTGCAGAGTAACATTTACTGTGTGTGAAGGAGTGTGCTAGCGACCCGAAGAATACAGGAAGGAATCCGCATGGCCCCTGCTCTTAGACTGTTTATACGGCATGAAGGGAGAAAGACATGACCAAGCTGGTGTACAAATCAAAGCATGATGAATTCTAGTGTGGAAGAATAAACAAGATCTGTACATGTGTGAGGCAGAATAATTCCAACAGAAAGGATGAAAGATGTGTGGATGAGATGGGACTTTCGGAATCAGAACATGAGGTGTCCTGTCCACGGCACCGTGTGACCCAGGCTGTAGACTTTGGGGGTCACTGGGCTTAGGGACTCCATAGCCACCCATGCTGGCCCTGAGTGGGGTTGGACAGCATGGGTCTTAGTGGTTTCTAACATGCTCTCAAGAAGAGGTGCCAAAGCTTACCAAGTAGAAAAGGTAAAATCAGCCCATCGAGACAAGGAGACTGTGGTCCACCCCAGATTTTGTGTTGTTTTTTTAAAAATTTTTAAAATGTTTTATTTATTTTTGAGAGAGACTGCATGAGCAGAGGAGAGTCGGAGAGAGAGGGAGACACAGAATTCGAAGACAAGTTCCAGGCTCTGAGCTAGCTGTCAGCAAAGAGCCCAACACAGAGCTCGAACCCATGGACTGTGAGATCATGACATGAGCCAAAGTCGGACTCTTAACTGACTGAGACACCCAGGAGCCCCAAGATTTTGATACTTGTTTATCTTTCTATCGCTAAAGCCTTGCAAATAATTGCTCATCTAGTTTCCCAAATATCAGGGGTGGGTCAGACAAGCTTAGCAAATTACTGAAATCTCTTTTGTTTTAAACTAAGAAAGACCTGTTACATAGATCATGTCTTCTTTGAATGCAATTTTATTCTTTGTCTTTAAAAATTCTTTTATTATATATTCTACTTACAAATGCAATGCATTCTCATATAGAATATTAATAAAATACACAAAATTATAACAGAGTAAATAAAATCGTTTGCAAGCCCTCTACCCAGAAATTCCCATTCTTTTACATTAGGGTGTATTTTCTTCTAGCCTTTACTTATGAAAAGTTAATTTTGATGTCACATAAATGGTTCCACACCAGTGCTGCTGGGGTTTACGTTTAGTAATTTTGTATCTCGTGGTTTTAAACTGGAAAATGTGGCAAGATAGATATACGTGTCCACCAGGAAAATAATGTAATACATAGTAGGTTAAAAAAAAAAGAAATGTAGAAAAATATTTGTGTCATGTGATATTTCTATGGGCAAACATGTGATAAAGAATAATTTTTAAGATCTCAAAAATAAGGGCTCCTGGGTGGCTCAGTTAGTTAAGAGTCCGACTTCAGCTCAGGTCATCATGATCTCGTGGTTCGTGGGTTCGAGCCCTGGGTCGGGCTCTGTGCTGACAGCTCAGAGCCTGGAACTTGCTTCAGATTCTGTGTCTCCTTTTCCCTCTGCCCTTCCCCTGCTCACACTCTGTCTCTCTGTCTTTCAAAAATAAATAAACATTAAAAAAACAAAAAATTTTTTAAAAGATATTAAAAATAAAGTCGTTCTTAAGTGATAACTAGAAGGTGGGTGGAATGCAGGGGCAAATTTCTTTAAGAATAAATAACTCTCACTCATCAAACCCAGGAGCCCTTCCCCCCAGCAGTCTCTGCAGAAACACAAAGGGCCAAAGCAGAAAAAAGGCTTTTCCCAAATACAGAGCCCCAGCTGCCCTCTTCTGTCCTTGACCTCCTAATGTCTCATCAAGACATTGAGGTGAACCATCAGGAGGCTCCCACTGGACACTTTTTACTTCTAATTGTCTTTTTTTTAGATTTATTTTTATGTATTTTGAAAGAGAGAGAGAGAGAGAGGTGGAGGAGCAAAGAGAGAGACAGAATCCCAAGCAGGCTCTACACCACTGTCAGCACAGAGCCTAATGCAGGGCTCGAACTCACCAACTGTGAGATTATGACCACAATCAAGAGTCAGACGCTTAACCAATTGAGCCACCCAGGCACCCTCCCCCCCAGACACTTGAGCGAAAGCCTGTCGGTTACTCTGATTTTTCAGTCCTCAGATGGCCTGGGGTGCAAACTGCCTCCAAGAGCCACACCTGAGAGGTGGGGCCCCTCTGCACACTCCAGGGGTCTGCTCAGGGCTTCCTCGCAGAGCCCCAGGACCTCGGAGAGACTGAACCTGCGGAGATGGGTTTCCACCAAACATCTGTTAACAAATCATCTGTGAAGGAGCAGAGAGAAGTGGCCAGGACAGAATGGTTCCTCCTCTTCCTAAGAATGTCCCCCCCACCCCCCATGTCTGACTTCCAACTAACCCATCAAGGTAGAGCTTTTCTGGGCCAGCCAGTGACAGCCTGAGTTTCCCTCACTCATTCCTCACTGGTTGGATGGTTAGTTATACGCATTAACTTGTCTCGGCCACAGCACCTAAATGTTTTGTCAAACACTCGTCTACACGTTGCTGTGAACATAGCGTTCGTCGAAATTTATATTTAAATGGATAGACTTTGAGTAAAGCAGATGGCTTTCTACCACGTGGGTGGGCCTCATCAAAACAGTCGAAGGCCCCAAACGCAAAGCGTGACCTCCCTCAGGAAGAAAGAATCTGCCCCCAGATGGGTCTGCAGACTTTCTCAGCAAGATTCACTCATCCCTGTTTTCCAGCCTGCTGGTCTACCCCACCACCCCCCACCCCCTACCCTCCAATCGCACGAGCCAATTCCTAAAAGTAAATTTCTCTCACTCTCTCTCTGCCAAATGTGTGTGTGTGTGTGTGTGTGTGTGTGTTGTGTATTTCAAATTTAAAACCAGGAGAATATACAATTGCTAAATGTAAACTTCCAGCAATCCTTTTGTAGAACCATTTATGTGACACCAGAATTAATTTTTCATGAGTAAAGCCTAGAAAGAAATACACCACAATATAAAAAGATGATCATTTCTGGGTGAGGAATTTCAGGTGATTTTATTTTCCTATACTTCAACAGCATTTTACTAGTATCATACATCAGTATGTATCGCATTTACTGTCAAAAAACACATTAATAAGAATAATTTTTAATGACAAAGAATATATCCTATTGGGTTCCCCAGAAAGTAAACCCAACCAGTACCAGAATTTCTTTCCACCCATTTATCCTTCTCCAAGCAGCCTGAAACAATCCTCACTGCTTCTAGAACAGCCCGCAGAGGTGCAAACCCACCCACCATAATCAGGACGAGTGTCACCATTGCCATGGCATTGGTGGTAAACACTGGGTTGATGCACTTGGGTTGACTTCCAGATCTCAGACACAAAGCTAAAGAGAGTGATCTTCCCCAGGCCACGGCTCCCCTACAGCAGTGCCGAGGTGTGGGGGGTCTTGACCCTGGTTGTCCTACATCCGCCAGGACAAGGACTGGAAGGTACTCGGCTCCCAGCCCCAGGGGCTGTGTTTCCTGAGACCCCCTCGCTCCTCCATGCTGGGGACCCCTGAGGGAAGGAATGCTGCTCTGAACTATTCACAAAGGCCATCAATACATCAATACCGAATTACTTTTTTTTCCAGGAAGAGGATTCTGGGCACCTAGAAAGACTTGGTTCATGTGCCCCGGGGAGGTACGGCTAAGTTTTTAATTTCTCTGCCGCATCCCCGTCTCTGTCTGCAGGCACATCACCTCAGTCTAATTCCAGAGTGAAAATAAAACTTGCACAGAAGTCTGACAAAGTCACTCGCAAAGGCAAAACAACACTATCCTTGTTCCCACAGATTCAATCACTAGTGCAAGACCTAAGGAGCTTCGGAAATTTAAATCAGACCGCACAATTAATGACCAGAAACTCCAATTTCATGTTAATGAGTTTTAATTAAAAATTTTCCCTCTGTTTATCTTCCAGGGCTGATTGTTAGTACCTCAGCAACGCAATCTTTGAATCTTTGCATCGGACGCTCTACCTTTGCAGCGAAACAATAAAACAGTCCTCTGAGCAGCACCTGAGTGGCCCATTTGGAGCAAGGAGAAAGCAGGTAATAAGGCGAGATGCAGGCCCCACAAGCACATGCTGTAAACATGTTCGTGAAGACAGTCCTCAGATGGCAGGAGATTCCTTTCAGAGTATCCAGGCGTTAGCCAAATTTCCCGTCCTAACCCAACATGAGACGTTGACCTAGACTTCCCAAGGTGACCACAGCCGTGCGCCGGGAGCACCAGAAGTCAAGGAACCGGAAGGTTATGGAGGAAAGTGCTCCGCCATTTATCAAGCTCTCATGCCCCGCCCTCCAAGGAAATAAGGGAAAGAAGCGTCTGTTTCTGGGCTTCTGGGGAGCAGAGAGACGCCTGGCAAGGTCAAAGGCCAAGGGGAACCTGTTGTTGGGGGAATACGGAGGAATTCTGTCAACAGTGTGAAAAAGAATCAGTCGCTGCATTCATGAGCATTTCACAAGGGGCCACAAACAGAACGAAGATGCTAATTGGCCTCTCCAAATGACCTAACACACCCTCAGCCACAAGTCTCTTGTACAAACGTCCCAATTCGTGACGATGTCACTGCGATCCGTCGTGTGGAAGGGCAGTGAGAAATGTCCGTGGTGAGTGGTGAGCCTCTCGACTGATCGAGAACGCTCGAAGCCTTATTCTCAACGGCTCGGCTGCCCCTGTCTTCAGTAACACGCCGTCTGGCTTCCAGGCTCAGCGCCCCCTCGGGGTTTATAGGCATTCTCTTCATTTCAGCGTAGCTTTGAGTGTTCAGTCAACCCTGCCTCCTGAGTGGTGTCCCCTGAGGGCTCAGGTCACCATTCTTGTAAGGTAAGAGCTGTGGCCACTGGATCCTATAGATTTCCGTGGAAGCTACGCCTGTTTGGAAGGTCAGACATCAAATGGGGCTCATTTTTCACCGGAGACAGAGGCGGTGCCAAGGTCTTTTCAATCTGTATGGAATTAGGCTAGTTTTGTACAAGTGACGAAGTGAGCATGGCAGCAGTTTTCTTTGTAAAAACATACGTTGGAAGACATAGAGCTTTAAAAATCACAAGCATTGACCAAGCAGTCAAGTCTTAATGACCTTTGTGAAGCAAACGATAAAGCGAAAGTAATGGTGGTTTATTTTTTTAAAAAAATCCTTAGTAAGGAGATCTTATTTGGGTGCCTGGGGGGCTCAGCTGATTAAGCATCAGACTTCAGCTCAGGTCATGATCTCAGTCTGTGGGTTCGAATCCCGCATCAGGCTCTGTGCCGACAGCTCAGAGCCTGGAGCCTGCTTCAGATTCTGTGTCTCCCTCTCTCTCTCTCTGACCCTCCCCTGCTCGTGCTGTCTCTCTCTGTCTCTCAAAAATAAATAAAATACAGAAAAAATTTTTAAAAACATGCCTTTAAAGTATTTAGAGGGATAGCATCAAGTTTCCTTGAATTTTCTTGAATAAGCACACAGTAAAAAGTATTACTTGATTACACTCACTGTTACCTCTCTCTCTCGCCTTCCCAGCCCATTATCTCATTGATTATAATACTTCTAGTGTAAATAGCGAATTTTGGAATAATAAGAACTCCTTTTTAAGAAAAAATTTTAATGTTTATTTTTGTTAGAGACAGAATGTGAGTGTGGGAGAGGCAGAGGGGTTTATATGGTGATTGTGTGTACATGCACATGTGTATGTTCTCTCTCTCTCTCTCTCTCACACACACACACACACACACACAGGCACAGCTCTAGTGACTTGTTGGCTTGCTTATTGTCCTGCTAACCCTACCCTCAGCAGTGCGCTCCTCCCCAAAGCTGATCTTTGAATAACTGAGCTCATGAGCCTTGCACTTGGGTTGGTGTTTATAAGGACACAGGTGCCACGTTCATCGTGACCTCTTTTTCACCCATACTTACCATGTCGTCGTCTTGAGGTCCTCAGGAGTCCCATCGCAAGAGGAGAACGAACTCCGGAGTGTGGTGTTTAAACCAGAGGGCCGACCTGAACTGTTGTTCTTAACTGTTGGAATTTAACAAGAGAAAGGATTTTAAATGAAAAAGCTAAGAGCTCTGACGCCATTTAAGAGAATGGAGAGGCTGACATTTTGGTTCTTACCATAAAGTTAACTCTCTCAATGATTGCTTTGGGGAAATGGAAATTACTGTAGTTGGGGGTAATGGATACAGCAAAGTGTGCAAATCTGACCCAACTTATAAACCAAGGTTTATGGTGATTATGATCTAAAGTTTTCTTAGTCTCTACATTCCCTGAGTAAGGGCAGCTAATTGCTCTGAGCTTTGATATTTAATATTAGGCTGATCTTTTCAGTCATTTTCCTCCCTTCTATCTGCACACACATACACACACAGAGGCACGGGTGCCGGTGCATACGCACACTTGTTACTATCATCCTTCAGGCACACTTAAAGGTCTGGAATGAAGTTCCTGAGAGAGATCTGTTCAAGCCCCTCTCTCAAGCCATGGTGGCCGGCTGGCCACAGAACAAAGGTGACAATGAATCCCAGTAGTTGGGGGGGTGTCCTGGTGACCTCGGCTGGCACTACATCGTGGGGCCAGGCCATTTTCCTCAAAGTTGCACAAATCTCCTTTGTGTTTGAGGCAGATTTACATTATTTAGGGTCTTTCAAGACAACTAAAATACATTTTATTTTGAAACGTAGCCGGTCTGTGCATAAACTCAACACACTGTCAATGCCATGCAGACTCGGGCTGGCCAAAGCTGTGTACGTTTCACGATCTTTGCAAAGCGTATTTCCATTGTCCCCTCCAGGGTCTTATAAAAATAAGACTGTGTTATACGTTTGGCTGGTTTTCTCTTCTAATAGATGTCTTACTTGAATCTTTAGTTCTCTACTATTTTGTCTATCTTTCTAATATTTGCTTCGTTCAGTGTTTGGCCAAAATAAAAATGTCATTCAAAGAATATCTGCGAAATGGGTCAATGGATGGTATGCAGGACTGAGGTTCCATTGTCAAATCAACTTAGGATACATCAGCTGAAACAAAACTGAATAGATTCCTTTCCTATAGGGACTATCAGAGTGTAAAATGTCAATGTATGTCATGTACAAATAAAAGGGGGATGGGGCTTTCTGAGAGCTCTGGAGACATGGGTTTTCAGAACAGTGCTGGATATAAAGAAGTGTGTGTGCGCGTGTGTGTGTGTGTGCGTGTGTGTGCGTGTGTGTGCGCGCACGCTTCTGTGTGTGTTAGTTGTTGTTACTGATATTATTATGATTGTTATTACATTTGTCTTTGGAATCCTTTTCTGTATAATTTCTTAGGACTAGAGTTTCACTAGAACATTCTTTTGGGGAAGGCTGACATACCCTGTCTTTGTACTAAGGGGACTCATTGATTCATATGACATCAATTAGGAATTTGAAATAATTCATAGGGGCCAGTGTGAACTTCATCTTTCCATCATTTATAACAATGTAGTTTGCTGGAAATCAATTTGGCAAAATGAATGTCAGGGAAAATTTAGTGTGAAACAAATGGAGTCTTCAAAATGGTAAACACCTGCTTATTTATTTAAGAAGTGTTGGTGTGCCAGGGGCATCTAAGAAGACCGCTTGATTTAAAATAAAAATTAAAAAAAAGAAGTCTGCCTGGACCCCTTCCTGTCAGCATTCTCTTGATTTCCTTTATGTATTTAAAATCAGGACGCCATGTCTGTAGTCTCCGGTCAGTCAGGACTAGGAAGGCAGCGCCCTCAAATTCTCATATTTACACTGCGTGTGTCAGTATTAAATTCATCATGGTTTTAAGGCTGATTTATCTGATTCATGAAGGTCCCTTTGGATCCTTTCTCGTGTTCTAACGTGTGAGCTTGCTGCTCTTAAAAGCATTGGTCAATTCCTCGTCCTGACCAGTCATTCAGGCAAGAATACAGGGTCAGAGCCATGATTGCCTCTCCCTGTATTCCATGGAACATCGTGACATTGCAGTGTCCCCACAGGCTCAGGAGAGCCTTTCTGAGATTCCTAGACTATCACCTTTCTGTGTTGTTTCCAAAGTCAACAGTCTTACTGAAGCCCTAGTAGACTGTGGTCATTGCTTGGCCTGTTTCTATGCCGTGTTTCATTGTCAGAGAAGAGCTAGAAGGGATTCAGCAGGCTTTTCTCCCATGTTACAGTCAGGATTCTCTGCCTGCATAGCAAAGGAACCCTTATTTGGAGCATAGTCTAGTATTTAATCAAACATCAAACTTTCATTGACTGGTATATAATTACCATGAAGGTAGGTCTGCCTCCCTCCCCTCCCTCTTTCCTTATCTCTCTCCCTTGCCTTCCCTCCCCCGCTTCCTTTTCTCCTCTCCTCCTTCGTGTGTGCCCATTCCCAAGCCCGGGGAAACTCCCCTGTCTCCAGGTCAAATATAATAGCTGACGGCCTTTCAGTAGCACTTGCTTCGCAACGCACACTTTCCAGACCGCCTTTGGTGTTCTCATAAATCTGGCCAGAAAGAAATGCCTGCTGTACTCCAGATTTATGACTAGGAGCCCCAAGAAAGTCACAAATTCATAAACACACATTCCAAAGTAGGATTTTAACACTGATCTCCTGTTGTCAACTTAAAGGAAAAAAAAAAGATTTAAACGAGTTTATTACAGCTCTAGAGGAGTTGGAAAAGGACTCAAGACAAATATTTTTGGGCTGAGCACATGTGTGAGGTCACTGTGCCCTCACAGTCTTCTCCTGGTAATGCCGCTGGTAATAGGAGACGGAAATCTGCAGTCTATTCCTGGGAGCGCCTCTGACTCATCCCGTTATCCGAGGACGATTCTTATTATTTCTGCCTTACTCTCCCATCTGCAAAATGTGGATACATGTTAATGCTCTAACCTTCAGGCATCCTTGAATCTGGGGGTTTTCTGCTGGGATCTGTCCTTCTACAACTTCCAGGAAGCCACATTTGGAAAAGTGGCTGTGGGCCAGCCAGGCCAGGAATGGAGGGAAGTGGAGGGGTCAAGATCTTGGCAGCAGAGCCTGAGGTCATTGCAGAGCCTGAGGAGATGTTCATCAGGCTGTGCCCAGAAGGCCAAGTGTAGGGTCTTGGTCTTATGCCAAGTCATTAGTTGCATGATTTTTATAATGGCTTAGAGATGCTGAGGGCAAATACATTTTTAAAGCTTTAGAGGGTAATAGTCTCCTTTCACTTAAAGAGACTTGGGTGGACAGGAAAGGGTTTGGAAGTGGGCGTCCCCAGTGACAGGAATCCAGGGGTTTTCAAATATTCGAGATCAGCCAAGTGGAGCATGGAGATTTCAATATGCAAAGTTTTAGGTGTTTACCAGACGTCTCTTCTGCACTTGTCGTAACTGTGGTTTTATTTAATACTTTCAGTGAGAAAGCTGGACATCTACTAAGAGATGTGAGAGGGCTCTTTGGAAACATCACGTCTGATTGGAAGGGTGGGGACATGCAAATGGAAGTTTTCCCGTGGCACATGATGGAAGATTGCTGGCAGTGACTGGCTTCCATGACAGGCAGCAAGTTTACAAGCAAAACATCAAATGGCACTAGTAAGGCGCTAGAATGTCTGTAGCTTAAATGTATGTGACCAGACCACACAGCAATATCCACCCTGGGAAGTGAATGATTTTATAATGCTTACAAAAGAAAAAAAGTTTATGATTTTAAAAATGGCTGTTGATCTTTCTATTTAATCCGTTTAACTAAGGAACAAGAGAAATCAAACCACCATTGGTTCTGTTTCCTGTATCTCAGGAAGGAGCTGACTGAATGCAAGTCCAGGACTGAATCCATATGAAAGGAATAAGGAGAGAGAACTCATCTCCAGGGTCCACGTACTTGTTCTGAGAAAATGATATATCGTAATTAAGTACTAATGTATGAAGCACCTAGAGTTTAAAATGATTTTGGCCAATTAATTCTGATTAGCATGTGAAGACCAAAAGGGCAGGAGTCATTATCTCACTCAACCAGTCCAGAGAGGCTGTTCCTGGACGCAGGGTCACCTTGTATGTCTGCCCAGACCCTCCGGATCCACTGGGCTTGAGGACGCACGAAGATGGTGGCTCAGATATTCCCTTGCACCAGGGAGAACATGACAGGACGACTGAGTCATGCACGCTGAGATGTCCCTAGGAGGTTTTGTTCTCCCTTCTTTCTTCTGGAAGCCTTAGATGGGAAGTTTAATGACAATGCTGATATTCAAAGCTCACTGCATGCTGAGTAACCAGGAAAACTCACTACATATCGCCGGCACCGTAGCCCCATGATCTGGTAGCATTAACACCTGTGTGGGGCATTGTCATACCAGGCAAGCGTGGGTGCTCGGAGCCAGATTGGCTGGATTCAAATCCCAGCTCTACCAGCAATGGGCTGTGACCTTGGGCACACTTCTTATTTTGAGTGCCAGATACTCATCTGTAAAATAGGGGCAGTAGAAGCTTCCTGTCTCATGGCACTGTTATAATGATGGAAATGTATCATAAATGTCAAGTACTTAGCTTTCTCCCTGATATTCAGTAACTTTGTAAAGAAAAGTTTACTCATTTATTTTGAGAGAGAGCACAAGTGGGGGAGGGGCAGAGAGAAGGGGACAAAAGATCCAAAGCAGGGGCTTATAGCAGAGATCCCAATGTGGGGCTCGAACTCACAAACTGTGATATCATGACCTGAGGTGAAGTTGACCACTTAGCCCACTGAGCCACCCAGGAGCCCCACAGTAACTTTTTAATATGGACTGATAGCAAGACTTGCTGAGCTTAAGCGTCTGACTTGAGAGAGGAATGAGCTTCTGTAATTCTGGTACCGTCAGCTCACTTGGGAGCTTCCCAAGGAAGGTTCGTAGACAGGATTGACTTGACATAAGTGGGTGCTATGGGTCTGACTCAGGCTGAAGCCATACTCGAGTGAACCTACGGCCGTTCGAAGTGTCTGCAGCATGGTACAGGATGCTCATCTACATGAGGTTCTTGTGGTCAGGGGGAGTTGGGTATAAATCGAGATGGGTTATATCCAGGATGATCCGACTTTGGCTAGACCTAGACTTGCTTCGGGGATGAAGGGTAAAGATGGACAAGATGTCATTTCCACAGACTCTGGCTTGCCACTGCTTGGACCCTGTGCACTTGTACATGTGATTTATTAAGTCTGAAATGCAATCGGTGTTTGTTAGAGTAAATAACATCCATTTCAATTTCTGCTGAGGAATGACCTTCTGCTACACTAACAGATGCTGCCTGGAGCCTAGGCTTGTACATCTCCAGGTACCAGCGAGCTGCTGCCTGTGCCCCACACGTTAATGCATCACAACATCGATAAGATGAGCGGCAACGTGTAGGAAGTGGGCAGTGAGGAATGTATGAAATGCAGCTGCTTTATTGAGGCAATTTTCTCTTTAGTTGAGTTATCCTGTGGGGGCTTTTCAAGCTGAGCAAAAAGACAAAATAAACTCCAATGAGCTTTGGGACAAACGGACATACTAATTTATTATTTCTTCTCATAGGAAAAGCTCTGATTACAAAAGGATTGGATGCTCCTGGAAGTACATTGAGGAAAAACTAGAATGTTAAAAATGATAAACAAATTCTAGTTTTGTTACCAAGAAGTAATCATCGTTGACTTTTAGGATGAGTTTCTTCTAATATTATTTTTAATGGGTATGTATATATTTATGTGAGTGTGGACAGGGATTGTGCAATGTGCAGAAATTCGCATCTTTCTTTTTTATACTTTGTGCCTGCTATAAACATTTCACCGTGTCATTCGATAATTTAAATAACATGGTTTTCGATGCTTCCTTAGGTTCCATTGTGTAGTTGAGTGTGACTTAGAAAATCAGTAAGACAGTAAGTGTCTTTGAATTTTTAACTGTTACAAGTTACGTGGCAATGAGCATCCTTTCTTATAAATCTGATTGTGTGCTCTAAAGGTGGTCATGCAGGGTAGATTCCTACACACGTGTTTAGTGTGTCTAAGTGTATGAATAGCTCAAAGAAATCAGTACATGTGGTTAAGGCTGTCCTCTGGAAATGCACCAGCTTAACTTCCTGCCACTTCCCACAACCTCACCAGCACTGAGCAGGTCAACTTACTTGGTTTGTTCTGTCTTGTCTAAATTTCTAGTATTTATCTTTAATTTCTTATGTTATTCTTTACAAGTGGTCTTTCTCATTACATAGATTCAAGCCATACTGAAATATGAGTAGTAGGAGGAAGTCCCCCCTTATTCTGACTTCTCCAGGATAGCTTCAGTGAAGAAGACTAGATGCGTCTTTCTAATTCTTTGTCATGTTTATAAAATGTTACGTGTGCAGAGGCAAGTACTAGAAATATTTTTAGTAAAAAATTCTACGTAAGTTACAATTATCATTCAACTTGCCATTTTTTCCATTTAAGATACAGCCCTCTTTCTAGGTCAGTATTTCTCTATGTAGATGTAAGATGACTTATTTCACTGGGTAATGAATGTCCTTGTAGATTCATCTTTGATCATTTATGGACACATTTCTGCAGCATACATTTCAAGTGGATGGTTCCATCTAATTTTTTTGGAGAGCTATCTCCAAACTGACTTCCAAACATGTTGCGCTATTTTACAATTCTGCCCAAAGTGCATGAGAATGTCCATTCCCCCACATCTGCATCACCACTGGGTGCTATTGATATTTTAATTTTTTTCACTCTTAGGGTAAAAGATATGATCTCATTCTTCTTTCAATTTACATATCTTGTGTTTCTTATAGTTAATTGTTTGATATTCCTTTTATTTTTGTCCAAAATGGCTATGAATTGTTGCCTGCAGTTTTGGTTCATCCACTGTATTTGGGTTGAAAAAGTAAAGAAAAATGTTCCAATATTTCTGATCTTAAGACAAAAAAGTTTATTCCACGTCCTGTGCTAGTTCCTGCCTTATTTTTATATTTCTCCTTCAAAACTCGTTGTGTGTGTGTCCGTTCCTTCTTGATACCTTACCGTGAATACTTGCGGCAATCTCAAATTTAATATGTCCAAAATAGAATTTCCTTCTAATTATGCCCTCACACAGGCATCTCTGTCTTAGAAACTAGACTCCCCGGTTGCTTAAGGCAAAAACCTTGATGTCTTCTTTCACTTTTCTCTTCAAAGCTCAGAACAAGGCCATCAACAAATGCTGTCAGCTCGAAGTTGGGGACCATCCTCAGCCATTCATTTTCCTCCGTTCCCACTGCTGCCTGGCGTGCAAGCTACTATGGACCCTTCGATAGTGTGGAGTCCCGGCTTCCATCCTGGCCATGAGCACCTTAGCACCAGCCTCATCTTTCTTGAGTGTGAGTCATATTATGCTCCCCTGCTTAGCCTGCTCTGTGCCTCTTAACTACCTAAGACAAATCCATACTTCCTGGCTTACGAGGTTTGCTATTGCTGCTTGGTCTCTGGTCTCTGTCTCAGCCACACTGACCTTCTGCAAACAGTGAAGGTCATTCCTGTCTCGGGGTCCCTCAGCTCATCCTCCCTCCAGGAATCCTCTTTTGCTGAAGTGAGCTCCACAATCTGCAGATGTGTCTGGATGTCACACTCATCCCATTGTCCTGTTCTGGACACTGCTCATTATGCTGAGATATTTTTTAATCCATGGATATGACCTATTTCTAAGTTCTAGGAGAGTCTGTTTCCTTTCTCTATTTCCAGTGCCTAGAGTGGTGCCTGGCATAGAATGGAGTTTTGATAAATGTTGAGTTAACTAATGAAAGGGTGGATAAATGCTCTGTGTGTACCACTTTCGGATGCCATGCCTTGTTTATGTGGTTCCCTCAGGCTGCAATCTGCGAATCTGTTCATTCTGTTTAATTTCCAAACTTCTGTCATTCATGGCCAATGCAGAAGGCCTTTCCTGGCCCCGCTGACCTGATGTGGTGTCTCTTCTCTGAGCCCTGTGGTCCTTGTGCTTATCGGAGACGCCTAGTCCTTGCCAAGTATTTCCTAGTCCTTTACATCTCTAATTAACTGCAACAGAATTCCAGAGTCTTAATGACATGGATGATGTGTTTCTCAACCGGTTTCTTCCACAGCACCCAGTGTGGCTTCACACACAAGGTAGGTACCCTATGAGCATTTGCTTCATTGAAACCGCTCTTGCCGTCATTGACTTGTGCAGCCTTTTAGGGCTAATAGAAATCTTTCATGCAATATGCTCTGCTCTGGTTCCTGTTTTCAAGAAAAATATTCCAACCTCGCCATCTAGTTAGAAAGTTATAGATTCTGAACTGAAGTGATGTGGGAAATGGGGAGGGAGGGAGTCAGGAATATGCCAGGGGTTTGATCTGAGAACGTTGGAAGCGATTCTATTTAAATTGGGCTACTCTTGGGGTGCCTGGGTGGCTCAGTTGGTTAAACATCTGACTTCAGCTTAGGTCATGATCCCACATTTTGTGGTTTTGAGCCCCTCACTGGGGTCAGCACTCAGAGCCTGGAGGCTGCTTCAGATTCTGTCTCCCCTTCTCTCTGCCCCTCCCCTGGTCATGCTTTGTCTCTCTCTGCTTCTCAGTAATAAATAAATGTTAAAAAAAAATCGGGCTACTCTTTCTTCCCAACTCAAATCCTCATCAGAATATCTATGGAAACAGTCCTCTGGTCTCTGTTTTTCTTAATTTGACAAACGCACGTTGGCTATACTTGTCTCTCGAAGTTATCTCCGAAGACTGTCATATTTCTGGTTTCCTGATGAATTGGGCTGCCAGTAGCTGAGCTGCCGGGGCTGGTGACATCACTGCAGGGTGTCTGCACTCTGTCTAAATGACAAGGCCTGACACTGCTGAGCGTCTCCCTCTTGCTTGAAGGGATGCGAAAGGGAATATCTGCAGGCAGTAGCTGGGAAGGCAAACTTACAGGGAAAAGTGCATCATGGGGTGGGTGGAACAGACAGCTGGGCGGTTCGGGGAGGGAGTAGAAATGCTCCAACATTTTCCGGTGTTCCTTGAAAGCTCCTCGTGCAACATGACGTCACGGACCACGCCCTGCCCGAAACAGGCTCTACCTTGGCCATCTGGCACTTGACTTTACTAGAACTTGAACTTTGCTGGCAAAAGTCTCTCTCACCTCTGTAGTCTCACACTGTCCCCAGGGCAGTGGATCCTATGTATGGACATTCTTGGAAGAACGCAGCGCAGATTAGAAACAGTTTTTTCCCCCTCTCCTAATTTCCTTTCTATTACTCCATTGTCAAGTTTCCAATACTATAATTTTATCTGCTACCAAGATGCCAAGGATAAAACCATTTTCTTTGACACAGTCATTATTTTAGGGCTTCCTATAGAATTTACTCTGCTTAAACATGTTGTAGGATTGATTTTTGCACTTCTTAATGCCTCGAGCTTTTCATGTACAGCACATTTTTTAAAGGGGCAGAGACGAGACTCAGCCAATCCTTGGATTCATGGTGAGGTTGGTTGACCCTCTATGCTGTGGAGGAGAATGACAGCTCCAGGTGCCGAGGGGACAGAGAGGGGTAGGAGAGGGATTGAGGCTCCTGTTATTCTAAGATGTTGGTGGAAAATGACTGACAAATCTTACCAAAACACTGGGAGAAGGTACAAATATTGCTTCCACTCTGAGAATTTTCGCTTCTTAAAAACATTCATTTCTCTCTTTTTGTCTTTTTTAGGAAAACCATCACATTAGAAGGATGGGTAGGGCTAGTGCATGAGAACATTAAAGAAATGCATCTGTTAATTATTGAGTGACTGAGGACACTGACTGTGTGTTGATGGGTGGCATGGATAGAGGAGAAGAAACCCATTCACTTGGTTCCAGCAAGGGACACCAAAGGGAATCCTGAATCTGGAACAGGACTAAGCGGTTCTGATTCACCTGGAGATGGTGGTAACAATGCTGACAATGGTGACTAGCTCAGTTCACATGTGTTGAGCCCTGGGGTTGGCTGTTACCCATCTGACCTCAGTTTACCCTCCCAAGGCAGTTACCATTCTTAGCCCGTTTTAGAGAACAAGATATTTAACAATTGAAGGATCAGATCATTTGTACAAAATGGCAAACATATCAAATGATGGCTCCAAAATTCAAACCCAAGTCTGTCTGATGAAGCAGTCCATCCAAATTTATGATCACAAGTGTCTCTGGTCAAGGAACTGAGAGATAGAGCTAGTCTGTTGCACTTGGCATCTGGGCTATTTGATGGAATTGGATGGACTCTGTATGGCACGAGGAGCCTTCAGACCCTTTGGGCAGCCGTTGCAGCTGCTACCTCCTGTTCCTGCTACCTTGTGCACACGTGTGTGACCAGTCCTCACCCACCCTGGATCACTTTGGGACAAGGACAGGGCAGGGTGCTAAGCTCTCTGTGTTATTCTAGTGTGCTTGTATGGGGAAGTGTGGCACGCAGAAGACGCCATGTGGCTGGGAAAGAATGGGTCTAACACAGGTAAAATTGGCCAACAATTTCTGGAAGTCTTATGTAAAACCCTCAGAGAATCTTTGATTTCAGGAATAGAAAGTGAGGTTGGGAAATGCTAAGATCTTGGGGAAGCTGTTACCTGGAGGTGGATACCTGGCCAATAATAGCCTGAATTTTTTTTTCATTGTATTGTATCATACTGTTTGAAATTAATAAGCTTACAAAGGTGTTGAGTCCTTAGAGTTGCCATGGACCCTAAAAAATATCAGATGGCTTTTGAAGTCAGGAACACATGAATGTAAAGTTGTTTAAAAGGCTCTCTTTCTAACAGTTAAGGTTAACTGCATCAGGAAAATGGTAGTTCTGTTTGGGCAAAGATGAAAGGAGACTTCCAAACATGGAGAAGGCAGGCTAACATTGATCAAGGGTCTCTCTGCCATGCATTCTGCCCTATGTGGTGAGGTAATGCTATTGGCTTCCATTTGATGGAGGGGGAAACTGAGACTCAGAGAGAAAGAGCAGTGAGTGAAGGAGGCGACAAGGTTGCTGAACAAAGAGGCAGCTAACCAGGGGAAAACCATGATATGGAAGTTTCTAGAAATGGGTAGGAGAGGTCAGTGGCGATGACATCTCTTTCTCTAGACTTCATGGGAACATTCTCCTTTGCTAACACACTTTTCTCAGTCAAGACTCAGTAGTCTAGGTTCTCATCTTCTTTTGTGTTCAAACATGTTTCCTTGAAATGTAACACTGGGTGCACGGATTAGACCAGGACGTTCCCATGTCTCCTTCCTCCTCACTTATAAACCCTCCCTTGGGGCTGAGTCCTTGTCATACCACTGGTTTTACCCATTACCTGTTGATTACTTGGGCTTCAGTCTCACATATCTCTTTATTGTCCAAGTCTGTTAGAGTACTTGATTTTCCCCTTTGTGTGGTAATGATCCTTTTCTCTGGAGAAAGGGGATATTAATAATTTGGGGTAAGCTGAAAGAAAAGAGGAGAGCTTCCACAAATGGTTTTGACTCTCTTTCAAATGTTTAATTTTGAGAGAGAGAAGCAGAGAGCGCAAGTGAGGGAGGGGGAAAAAGGGAGGAGGAAAAAGTATCAGAAGCACAGAGCCTGTTGCAGGGCTTTAACTCATGAACTGTGAGATCATGACCTGAGCCGAAGACAGACGCTCAACCGACTGAGCCCCCCAGGCGCCCCCGGTTGTGACTTTCCATGGAGCATGTGGACATCCACTTCATGGTCTGGCTCCTGCATCTACCCAACATGGACAAAGGAGCCGTGTGGACCTCACCCCCACAAAGAGATGCTATGTGCTACACGCAGCCTTGACTGTGGCAGCTCAGGAGAGCAGGAAGTGCCGACAGACCCTGTCCTGCCTCCCAGGGATTCTTCCAGCCAGGGATCTGGGCTCTATTTCATCAAGGCTGCCATCTTAGGCAACCTTCTGTGTCCCTTCTGTGAGATGTTGATGAGATTAAATATGCTGTATTTTTTTCTCCATTAAGCCCTTAATATTGTATTTGAAAACAATTACAAGAGATTTTACTGATTTTTTATTTTATTCACTTAGAATGCAACTATCTTTTGAACTCTGTATGGAAATTGAAGGAACATGATATGGAAATTTTTACTTAGAGTTCAAATATCTAAGACTTTGGTCAACAGAATTTCAGTAGGAGTCGTATGATGAAAGTGTTCCCATAAAATTATGTTTTGGCAAACTCTCACTCACTCAATAACTGTGCCTACTGCCTCTCGGTGCCAGAGGGGTCAGGGATAATGTGAGCCAGAGAGAGTCCATTAGGAAGAAGCAGTTGTATATATTGTCTGTATTATACACACACACACACACACACACACACACACACATCTTCTGTATGTGTGTATGAAGGAAAGTGTGATTCCATATTTATTGTATTTGGAGCAGAGTTTCTCAACGGCAGCACCAATGTCATTCAAGACTGGATAGTTCTAGGCTGTGGGGCTGTCCTGTGCACTGTAGTATGTTTACAGTGTCCCTAACCTCTACCCACCCAAAGCTAGTGACACTCCCCCAGTTATGATAATGAAAATTGTCTCTAGATATGGCTCAATGCTCTGTGGGGCATCAAATAACCCCTGGCGAGAACTTTCAATTGGAAAGGCGATCAAGGGACACTTTGAGGAAGACAGTGACAGTGAGTGGAACCCAGAAAGAGAGGAAGGGTGGCATGTGGGAGCCAATGGGAAGCCAAAGGCTCTTTTCGAGGCAGGAAGAAAGAATTATAGATGGAATTGTACTTAGAAATAAGGGGTCATTCTTTAAATAAAAATAACTACCATTTACTATGTTTATGTCAATGTTTTAAATGCATTACCTCATCCACCCATTTCAGACATGAAGACGGAGGCTCAGGGAGTCACAGAGACCTGTCAAAGGCACGGGTTTGTATCAGTAGACACAGGTGTTGCTCCCTGGGCTCCTAATTAACTAATATTCTAAAAATGAATCTACAACTTGTTCCAGGTGTTATTCTCAACCCCCCACCTTTGTCTTGTCAAGACCCCAAAACAATTAAGGTCAAGGAGCAGGGACTGTACATTTATGACAAAGATGTCATTTGTCCTCTAGGAGACAGAGGTAGGAGGCAAAGCTCATAGAAGGGATAAAAATTTCTGAAGCTACTTACATTACTCTTTTATGGATATCTATGTGTTTTCTTGATGGGGTCCCTTAGCTCCTAATCTCTCAGTGCCTTGTTGTCTCCGAATCAGGGTCAAAATCTTCACAATGCATGCCCTGCTCCCACTCTCGGATCGTCTCCTACCACCCACCCCCTACTCAGTCACTCGGGTCACTCAGCTTGGGGTTTCTGGAACCCCCGGGCCATGCCAGGGCCTTTTCACATGATGATTCATTCAACTAGAACATTTTTCTTCAGCTGGTTGGCTAGTTAACCTCCCACTCCTTCAAGGGTTCATGGAAACAGCGCCTTTGTGGGGGCCTCTCCCTTTTCTTCATGGTAATAATCTTTTGTCTGAACTGTAGATTCTGTTCGCCTCATTTCCTCTCTGGCTTCCCATATTAGAATGCAAATCCCATGCAGGTGAAAAGTTTTGTCTGTTGTTCTCACTGCTGTCCACCTTAGAATAGTGTCTAGCACAGAGTAGGTGCTGTTTGAGATAGTTTTGAATCAGTAAATTTCCTTGCTGGACAGGTCGGTGGGATAAAATGAAAGGTGCACAGGAAGGGTGTGTCCAAGTGTAGGAAAGAAAGTGAACTCTAGCTTGAGAACCAGATCCTATGCCTCTCCCTTCGGGCACTTTTCTACCTGCCCGGCGAGCCGGGTGGTTCTGGGCAGAAGGCTAAAGACGTGACCTGCTTCTTTTCTGAGTAGTCATGGTCTGTTGGATCTTTGTGAGTTTGAGCTTGCCTTGGCCTGAAAAGAATAATCACATTTGGAGGAATAAAAGTAATTACTCCATATTGCTTAATACATCTAATAACTGTTTAATAAAGGATATAAAAATTTCCTTGCTTTTCACCTTAGTAAATGTCACTCAATCTATAACCTAATTACTTCAATTTTCCATTTAGAAAATTAATTCATTTTGAAGGCATGAAAAAGCGACTGAGAAATTTTCCTTTCTGGCCAAAGACTTAGAAACGCAGATGAGTTCAAAGACCTCCCAGTTATCAGAGGTCAAGAGCGGAGCTTTGAAGTTGGCTAAATGGACTTCCACTTCTGTCCTCCCTCCTAGAGACTGACCTGAAGTAAATCAATTAAAGCAGATACAAGAGTCTCCGTTTTCCCTCTGTCCTCTTTCTTTTAATTTCTTCCTGCAGGGGACCTGCCTGATACACCGAGCTCTTAGCAGTGACATCAAACAGTGTAGGAAGGACCTTGTGACCCTATAACTTAGTTTCCCCATTTGGGAAAAGGAGATGAGAAATAAAATTAATTGTGTGAAGTCCCTACTATGTGCTAGACATTTAGTTAGGCATTCTGCACATTTTGTGTTTCTTAATTCCCCATCTTGGTTAAATGAAGAAATGAAATACGAATAATGTACATATAAATGTTGTCTAACATTTATGAATGCCTGCCGTCTTGCAAGTATCATGCTGTCTCTTGCATGAGTTTTCTCAATTCACGTAACAATGCCATGAGATTTGTAATTATATTATTAGTTCCATTTCCTAGGTAAAAAAGTGGGTGTTCAGTGAAGATAAATAATTTGCCCCAATCACTTAACTTGTAGGAAGAGCCTGATTTTGATGTATGATTTTTTCCTGGTTTAAACCAAGCTCAAAAGCTTTCGGTAGTGTTTTCAAGATCACTAAGCCATCATGTGGCAGACCAGCCTGCAAAATATTTCTTCATTACATGACATACTTATCTTGTTCAGAATGGTTTCATGCAGCCTACATGATGCTCCATTTAACATTGAGTTAATCGTTGGGTGCAAACGTGGGATTGCCTGTAAAGACGCCTGCCCAGGGGCGTGTGTTGGCGACTGATCAGAGGCGACACATGCAGCCATGGGTCCACCGTTCTGGGCTCCTAGCTCCTGACTGAAGTCTCTTCTCTGTCCTCAAACTTGAGGCCCTGGGGAGCAGGTGGCCAAGGGAGGAGGTGCATCATAGCAATTTCTGCGGTCCCTTCTTGGAGCAGGGAAGCCAACAGCGGGGGGTGCCTTTTGAGACTTGGGTGGAGACAGAGAGGTCCCCACAGGTGGGGAGGAAGGGCCAGACTGGACCACGGACAGTGAAATGAACATATGACCGAGGGGTGACCAAATGTGAGACATTTTGCTTGGAGAAGAAGCAAATTCCCTCTTTGGCAGGTCTATCTATGCTAACTTCAGATTCCAAGCGTGGTCCAAATACCTTCCCCGATGAAAGCAAGGTCCTGGAGGCAGGGATGCGGGGTGGGAGGCGGCTTGCTGAAGGCTGGGGTGCCCTTATCATGCCACTGCAGCCTCTTTATGAGAACTGACTCACCAAATACTAATTACAAGCTTTCTCTGGCTAAGGAGACTTGAGTAGATCTTCGCTTTTTGTTCTTTTCTCCCAGTGATAGAAATTGATTGTGGCTGAACCTGAATGATACTCACTTTTGTCCTTCCTCTGGCTCCCTCTGGATGGTAAACGCCAAGTCGCCCAGCAGATGAACTTCCTGCACGGCTACCTTGTTCTCAGAGCTCTGTCAGCACCATCCCTGCTTTGACCATTGTCGGGCCTCGGTCATGGTTACGAATACCGGGATGATGGTGACGGCTGACCGACGTCCACACGTGGGAAAAAGAATGATGTTCCTTTCCTTAACCATCTGATGCAATTCCTGAGGAGACATTTGGCACAGAATAAGGAAGGGCAGCTGTGGGGAAGGCTTCGCAAGGCTCTGACCAGGCTGTGGTGAGAATAGAACTGCCATGGGGCTCGGTGGCCAGCGGACTTGACTTCAACTTTCTCCAGGGGGACTGGGTGTGTTTAGAGAAAGCACTGACAGAAATTGCCTCTTTCTCGCTCTTGAACGTTAAACCTGGGCAGATCAATGGGCGTTTGTTATTAAAAAGGATAATCAAAATGGTTTTATGAAAGAGGAAAATTCTTTTCAAAGTAGAACGCATCATTCACCTCTAAAACCGAGAAATTACTGGTGAGGAAGATAATGGGCTTTCCCCCCCTCCTTTTACAGATTGAAGAATTCAGACCCTCACAGGGTAGCTGCGGAAGACTGATGAGCAAGTATTAGTTAGGTTTAGCATTCTTGACGTGGACCAATGGGCTCGCCCCCGTTTCACACTGTGAATGGCAAATACCTCCTTAGTTTTTGTCTGATTTCCTATGATTCTCTACTGATGATGTTCCCTTAAGCCTGGCAAGCAAATAAATAAATAAATAATCATTATTTACTGAGCTTCGGATGAGAGTATGACACATATCTCTAATTTCACAGTTAAGTACAGCATATTTTCAAAAGTTATGAGCTTTAATATTTTAAGGCTCAAAGAAAGAACTGTAATTCATTTTTGTTTGTCAGGATGGTGATCCTGCCAGGAACTGTGTGGGGTGCTGGGGATAGCAGTTTATTGTGACAATAAGAAATTGGCCTTGGGTCCGGCATAAGAACAAACCGGGGACTGAATGGCAGGGTTCATGCCTCAAAGGTGGCATTATTTGAAATTGTGTCACTTCTTGGACAGATCAAGGCTACATTTTATTTATTTGTACTTTCTGTTTTTATATTGAGAACTTATTAGGTTTTTTTTAATGTTTGTTTTTGAGAGAGAAAGAGAGAGAGAGAGAGAGAGAGAGAGAGAGAGCAAGTGGTGGAGGGGCATAAAGAGAGGGAGACACAGAATCTGAAGCAAGCTCCAGGCTTCGAGCTGTCAGCACAGAGCCCGAAACAGGGCTCGAACTCACGAATTGCAAGATCATAATCTGAGCTGAAATTAGATGCCCAACCAACTGAGCCACCCAGACTCCCTGAGAAAGTATTACTTTTTAAAGAGAATAACTTGTATTCTAAAATATACAATATATACTGTGCACCTGTTCAAAATGTGTGTGGTACGTATGTGAATGGATGTTTACTCTTAGGGAGGGAAGCAAGGAGTTCGGTGAAGGCGGGCATGCTTCTGGGGAGCATGAGCATGGTGGCGCTTTGACGTGGCAGCAGCTTCAGGAACCATAACCAACATATTGTTGATGTTCCATTTGCCTTCTTCCTTTCTAAATATCTTGATTGCATTAAGTTGAATCACACAAATTGGTTATATTTGCCCAGTTCTGACCTATAAAAATGGGAATTTCAGACAAATGATCCTCATAGTAATAGGTTATGGTAGCTGTAATGCATAAGCGTAGTAACGACCTCCGGTGGGCTAGCATTGTCAGTGGAGTCCTTTGTGGAAGAGGATCCCAGCTCTTTGACGCCCCTGCGTGTCCTGAGTGGTGGGATATGGGACTTGAGAAGCTCTGGGGAGGAATTGGGTGGACTTGGCTAACCCTGTCCTCCACAGGAGATGACGGTGGAAAACCTCCCCTAGCAGTGAGCTTGACAGCCATTCTCTAGAAGCTACTGCTGGAGCAGAGACAAGGTGGAAACATTTCCTGCAAGGTGAAAGCCGGCAGCCTCGCCGTGTGGGGAGGGGCGGTGATGGGGTATATATGTGGATAATGCTTCCAGGTGAGGGAGGGTTCTGCTCACTTTAGACTTTGAAAGGCCACTGCTCAATCTCCTTCAACAAAGTGCTTCAGGGTATATTCATGATCTACATTATCTTTAAGCATCATTACTTGCCTGAGGGTGTCTTGGTGCATTGCTAACTCCTAAACCAGTTTATACCCCCAAACAATATTCTAAGGCTCAGCTGATATCTGTGAAGATCCACTGAAGAATAATCATTTTTTTTCCAGTCTCTGTGTTGTGAATAATAGATGCAAAGCCATGTTTTCTTGTGGAATATTCCTGAGTTGTACTTAGGAGTGTTTTGAGGCATTTTTAGAAAGTATTTTCTAAAAGCAAGATGTTCTTCTGAAAAGGTTCTGCAAAATCAGCATTACTTCTTAGGGTGAGGCATGTGATGTGCACCTTACTAGTTTTTTCTATATCAGAATCAATTCTAGACCAATAGACACAGCTTTGAGCTTTAAAGATAGCTGACCTCAGCAACATTGACAAAAGGTCTTGGGAGGAACTACTGCAGAGTTCTCTACTGCTGCACACCACACAAGGAAATGCCTTCCAACTTGTTCTCTCCGAGACTGATCAGTATTGCTGCCCAAATCCATAAGATACGCTCCTCTTGACCTTTTCAATGCATGTTTTAATCATGATAATGTTACCAGATAAAACAGGTTTAACGAGATAAACCCTGAAGTTTTAGTGACTTAGCCCAGTGGAATTTATTGCTTATGTAATAGTTCAACAAGTGGGTTCAGTGGATGGTCTTCCACACAGGGATTCAGGGATACAATCTCCTTCTCTATTGTGGCACCATGATTTTCTACATCTGGCTTCCAGGCTCACTGTGGAAAAAGAACAAAAGAATAGCAAAAGCGTCTTGGCTTCCCAATTCAGCCCAGAAGAGATACACAATACTTCCACTTATGACCCTATTAGTAAGAACTAGTGTCATGGTCCCATCTGGATGCAAGAGGAAGTGGAAAATTAGTTCCCTTGCAATAGTGCTGCACTGAAGACAGGGGGTCTCCTTGTTGGGCACCTGGCTTTCTGTCACAGTAGAATATGATTCTTTTGGTTTGTTATCATTAAAGAATCAAGGTATCTCAAAGATGTGTGCCTGGAAATTTTTTTCTGAACAGTTATGAAGAGCACATATTTTTGAAAAGTTGCTTCTTCGTGGAGAATCTGTCTTCTCCCAGATAGGCGGCCTGCATGAGTGTGACACCTCGCAGCCTCTGCAGGGTCTCACCTCCTTGACTTCTGGTACTCCGTTGACTCTGGGAAGGAGTCTCTTGCCTGTATGTGAGAGACGACAATTCTATTAGAAATGTCATCTTTAATTTCTGTGACATATAGTGATGTAGGATCATTAGGGAGATCTTTTTCTTGGGCCATTATAAATGTCAAATTTGGTTCAGTCAGAAAGCACCATTGGAAGGATTCGCGGTGAATGTTGCATGCAATGTAATCCCGCAAACTCATCTAGGAAATCTCCAATATTGCATGGCTTTTCAGCAATTCAGGGATGTCTCACCAGGCTACTGATTTCATTTGTAAAATCTGAATCTCCAAACAGCGATTGATAGCTCTGGTTATATGTGTGCCATAATTCCACAAGTGCGTTACATATTTTATTCTTTTGTATAGCAAAAACATGGAGGGATATTCATAGATAAGTATAAGTGGATAGATTTGGTCAGACCTTGTAACTTTTTTTCTTTTTTTTTAAGTAGGCTCCATGCCCAGAGCAGAGCCCAACTCAGGGATTGAACTCACAACCCTGAGATTAAGACCTGAGTTGAGATCAAGAGTCAGATGCTTAACCAACTGTGCCACCCAGGCGGCCCCTGAGACCTTGTAACCTTTTACAGTTTGGTTGACTCATCCAGTGTGAATGCCAACAGCGTCCATGTTGCAGGATGGCCATGAGGACCGACTGAGGAAATGCAAGCAAAACACTTAGCTCGGGACGTGACACATTGTAAGTGCTCGATGGATAGTAGCTCTTCTCTTCTCCTGTCTTGCGTGTTAGCTTCCTGTTGCTGCTATAACAAATGATCACAAGCAAATTTATTATCCTTCCGTCCTGTGAGTTAGAAATCCAGCATGGGTTTTGCAAGGCTACTATCAAGATGCTGATAGTGCTGATTCCTTTTGGAGACTCTTCACCTTTTCTAGAGTTGCCAACATCCCTCAGCTCATGGACTCTTCCTCCACCCTCAAAGCCAGCAACAGGTGGAGGCCTTCTTACACCACAGTTCATGTCTCCAGCCTACTCTTCTGGCTCCATCTGCCATTTTCTAAAAACATTTTTAATGCTTTTATTTATTTTTGAGAGAAAGACAGAGCGTGAGTGGGAAGAAGCACAGAGAGAGGGAGACACAGAATCCAAAACAGGCTCCAGGCTCTGAGCTGCCAGCACAGAGCCCAACACAGGGCTCAAATTCACTAATCGTAAGATCATGACCTGAGCCGAAGTCAGACGCCAACTGAACCACCCAGGCACCCCTCCATCTGCCATTTCTAAAGACCGTTTGACTGTATCGGCATGCCTAGCTGCTCCAGAATCATCTCCTCACTTTAAAGTCAGGCTGATTAGCAACCTTGATTCCATCTGCCCCCTTAATTTCTCCTTGCCAAGTGGTCTAGCATATTCATGGCTTTGGGGCATTAGGAAGTAGACATCTTTAGGGACCATCATTCTGCCTACAATACCTTCTTCTCTTTGTTGTTATTACAATGTTTGAACCTTTTAAGTTCTGATATGCTCCCTGCACTGCTCTGTCTTTGTTGTTTATAGAGTAAACTCCTCTTAATATAGGAATCTTCCAAATAAGTTTTCTCCTGTCTAACTCCTGTTTTTGCTCCAAAGCAACTATTTTAAGCACAGTGGACTAGATTAGAGATAGTGTTCTATCATTGACCAGGAACTATTAAAAGCAAAATAATAATGCATATTATAATTTTTCCTTTTTGGAGACTCTCACGTCACTAGAAAATATGTCTCATTTGGAAGCCAATATAAACTAGCAATGGATGAGCAAACATTCTATCTGGGAGGCATTCATTTCTGCAAAAACAATTCTGGAATGACGCCATATTAATTCTCTGTATTACACAGGATACTCAAAATAACAAAAACAAAAATTAAAGTTAAAAAAAATTTTGCGTGGTTGAACTTGGTATTCTTTGGCATTCAGCCCCTTCCTGGTGTCTTTGCATTTGCATATGTATCAACATCTTTGGTCATTTCAGAGGATGGCTCTGATGGCGGGTTTCCAGGCCACTGGATAGAAAGCAGAGGGTGTGAGGGCTCCAATGTGTCACATGTTAGGGCTGGCCCTGCCACCCGTATTCATGGCCATTCTTTCCCTTCTCTGTGGCCTTTTATATCTCTTCAGAGGGACTTGAAAGGTAGTTCCCTACACAGAAAGGGTACTCTGCTGGGCGGCTTTAAGCATCTCTCTGACATGGATGCCCACCCGTGTGCGGTGGGCATGTCTCAGCCTGGGCCCAGTTTCCTCACACCCAGTTCCCAAGCCTCCAGCTCCTTCCATCCTCTCTGGGCACCAGGAGACCTGAGCCTGGCTGCCTGGCTGCAGGAGGGAAGGGGGACCGGCCTCAGAGGGGGCAGCAGGAAGGGACAGAAATTGGGGCGATGTGGATAAATTCCATTTAGCAAACAGCACAATACGTGTATGGGCACAATGGCCTTTTCCGCAGGCAGATTATCCCAGCCAGCGGCTTTGCTGTGTGCAAAAGGAGGGAGAAAGGAGCGGAGAGCCGGAGAAAGGGAAAGGCGGGGGGTGGCAGCAATCAATGCTGTCCTTTGTGCCGCCTGACATTTGAGGGGCTTGTTATCGGCCATTGCCGGCTGCTTTATCTAAATGTATCTCCCCAGCTGCCAGGAGCCGCTGATAGGCGCGGGACGCGTGATGGCCCTGGCAGATACGAGCCACCTCCCCGGTGCTGGGGCTGTCACTCTTCCGCGGGGCAGTTCCTCCCTCTCAGCCGGAAGATGCGAGGCATCCCTTCTGAGTTCCAGACATGTTCTTTGTTCCTCCCGGGGGCTTGATGAAACACACAGAAGGACCCAACTCCAGACAAATCCCAAACAAACAAAGGCCACATGGGAGGCCACCAGGGTCCACGGAAGGACAGACAGGCCGTAAAGAAAGCTTGCACTTCCTCATTTAGACTAGACGCTCTTCTCCAGTGCCTGTCCTCTGTCCCCAGCTGGGACAGAAGCCATCTGTCATGCACTCAGCTCCTCTGTCCTCTTCAGACCCTGACACGAGGCCCCACAATGTGTCGACTGGTACGGGTTTTGGTTTTGCTTTCTCCCCTTTCTCCAGCCCCACACCTGCCAACACGCCTACCTAACGCACTGCCCGATGCACATTGCCCTTGACCAAATGCGCTTCCTGGGAGCAGAGGCGATCAGGCTGGAGGACACTTCCACCGGGCATTGGGCCATGATCTGAGCTAGCGTGGCACCAAGGAAATTAAGAGGATGAGGACCACCTCAACGACAAGTGCTGTGGAGGCATGGCCTAAAGGGAACTGTTACACACCGTCTGTGGGAATGCAAGGAACATCACTGCTGTGGAGACAAGTATGGAGGCTCCTCACAGCTTATAAACAGAAATGCCTTATGATCCAACAATTCCATTTCTGAGTATGTATCCAAAGGAATTGACATCAGGATCTCGAAGGGATATGTATCTGTTCTCCTGTGATCATGGCAGCATTATTCACAACAGCCGAGATATGGAGACACCCCAAGGGCTCCTCAATGCACGAGTGGGTAAGGACCGTGTACCAGACGCATAGGATGGAATATTATTCAGACTTAAAAAACAAGTCAGTCCTACAATACGTGACAACATGGATAAAGCTGGAGGACCTCATACTAAGTGACTTGAGCTAGTCACAGAATGACACATTCTACCTCGTCCCCTTTATACAAGGTATTTAAAAGGGGAAATTTATAGAAGTGAAGAGTGGGAGGTGGTTGCCAGGGGCTGGGGGAGGGGCGCGGGGAGCGTCAGTCCAAGGGCGTAACGTTTCAGTGATGCAAGAGCAAGGTCTAGAGAGCTGCTCCACAGCGTTGAGCCTGCAGGCCACACTAGGGTGTCGTACACTGAAAAATTTAAGACGATAGATCTCGCGTTAGGTGTTCCTACCATAAATGAATAAATAAATAAGTAAATAAATAAAAACGAGGTCTCCAGCACCAGACATCTTTTGTTTAAATCTTCCCATTGTCACGGTTGTGAACTTGAGGCAGTCGCTCAGGCTCCCTCGGCCTCCGTTTCTCCATCTACGACGCGGTAACCACGCCCACGTTTTCAGGCCGTTGTGAGAATGAAGTGAGTCATCTCCGCCTGGTGCCTGGCGCGTAGTAGTTTCTCGGTATGTTTAAGGTATCATTATCTGGTCCATCTCCCCGGGAAGGGCTACGCTAAACCTATTTTAGGCACGTGGTTGAATGTCTCCTTATCATTTGGATACTTCCAGGAAAAGAACCTCTTCCCACACCATATGGATGAATTAATGTATAGCTAAAGTAATGAATTCTTACACTGGTCTATTTTTACGTTCCCTGTCCTCTCCTGGCCTCCCATTTGGGTACTTCTCTCCCCACATTTAAAGTAGGTTTCCGCTATCATCAATCAATAAGTCCTCGCATGATACAGGCTGTTAGAAAAGAAAACTAGAGAGAATGGAGAGGCGACATGTTCTAGAGAGCCTTTGTGTGGAGGGGAGAGGGTCGACGGCCGAGGCTTGGCAGTGATGTTCTGTGCTTGACCACTCAGGATGTGCGAAGGCTTCTCCTTCCCAGCTGAGCATGGCCTCTTTTTTTCAAGACACGATTAAAATTATCTATGCTGCTTAAAAACTTTGGAGATCTGCACGGAAATGTCAACTCTGAGCTTGGCACAGATTCACATTTGCTTAGAGGTAATGAATTTGTTAAGATAAATATTACTGGTGAAATTAACCATTTTTGCCCTAATGTGACTTTTTGCTGTCGTGTTGTCTGAGAAAAGCATCATTTAACACCAAAAAAAAAAAAACACTTTCAGAAGTTCATAGCCAGAGCAATATTCATCATCTCTATTATCTGTTTAGCTACAAGGGATTCTTTGCCAAATATGATAATTAATTAGCTCTGTACTTCCAACTCCAGGGTGA
This sequence comes from Helogale parvula, assembly GCA_004023845.1. Lineage (NCBI taxonomy): Eukaryota > Metazoa > Chordata > Mammalia > Carnivora > Herpestidae > Helogale > Helogale parvula. Next base: position 113,479 of record PJEM01002509.1, read on the forward strand.
TTGTCTCTCATTAGGGGCTGAAGTGGCCCCTGTGTGTGGCTGGTCAGCTGACTCCGCCGGATGGTGCTTTGGGAAGCTCGTAAAGAAAAAGAATCAGAATAATTGTAAGTAAAAACAAAAATAAAAACAAAAACTCAAGAAGCAAAAAATAACAGGAAACACAAAGTCAGATGCTTATGATGTACTTTCATAAGCTTGGTGTTTCTGGAGAAATTAAGCCAACAGAAAGCTTGAGCTGTGGGTTATTATTGAAATAGAAAATAAACCCTTTTGATCGATACCACTGACACCATTCTGGAGAAAACTAAAAACGAAGCCCTTTAAAATACAGTTGGCGGTTTAGGCTGCATTGCTACGCTGTGTTCTTCTGTGGTTCGGTCTCCAGCTTGCTTGTAGGATCTGATTCACTTTGTCCTTGTGCTGCTATACTGGGGACAAGTGGAGCATAAAAGGCCATCTTTGTTCTCAGGGCAGCGAGTGTCCTGAAGGTTGAAGAAAGACAGAGGCATCTTATTCTGTTCTCGGGAACACCCGGAAGAAGAAAATAGCAACTAGTAGAAGTGAAATCGTGTGTGTGTTTTAAAGAGATCGCGTCAGACAATCCCCTCCCCTCTCGCCCCGTTAGTGTTCAGTCATCTCCGCAGAAAGGCCGCGTGCTCCTGTTCCGTGGGCCCGGGTCCCCCCAGCGATGCCCTACGTGTCCCCTTTCCTCCCTCCAGCTGCGCGAGGGTGTCCACGCAGACATGCATGGGCCACGTCACCTGCGGGAAATTTCTGTGTCTGCAAAACCAAGGAGCCAGAGGGAGCCGGCTTCTCCCACGAGTACGTTTACATCCGTCGGAACCTCACCGCAAGCTGAAATATTTATGAGGTTTTGGTGTGCGCACGCAGAGCCAGGCCGGATCACAGAAGATTTGGCGGCCCCGTGGATGGAGTTTGTGACCCCCTGCTCCCATTCAGCTCATTCCCCCTCTCCGCTGACACTGACATTTGTCCTGAACCCTCTCTTAATGCTGCAACATAATTCATTAGGACAGCCTTAATGAGCTGATAATTAGTCTGGTGGGAGGCGGTAAGGAGGGAGGGGGTAGAAATGCCAGCCTCCGAGAAAAGTCGAGCGGGCCGGGGCATCTTAAAGAGCCCTGGGAGAGCTTTTTGTCAACAAAATGGATCACACTTGCAGGCAGTAAAACTTTCAAATGACCTTCATGTCAAAATATTAGGCTGCTATTTTTCGCTGGATGGTAGTTTCATAAACATAAAAAGCACACATATCATTCAGAGTGCAGCAAAATTTGTCTCAAATACTTGCCCCCTCCCCCCGCCCCGCCTTGGTAGAAAGACTAATGTGGGCTCCGGTAGCAGAGAAAATGACATAATGTCCCAGCCTTTCACTCCAGCTGCAACAGATATTTACGGCAGGCTGTACGCCCCTTCAGCCCCCCACCCTCTCTCGCTCTCCATAAAGGAAACCATCAAACTAGGTACATGGACATGCAAATAGATATGAGAGAAAGATACAAAGCCTAGAGAAATTTTGCTTATCTTCATTCAGGAAAATTGCCTCCTGGCTTTCATGATTTACAGGAAAGGCCACTGGATTCGACCAACAGTCAGAAGATGGGTGTCGTCTCGAACGGTGGAAAGTAGCTCTTGTTAATGGGGAGAGAAAAATCGCCAAGACTATGAACAATAAATATTTTTACTTCTCTCAATCCACTTCTGCTCAAGGTTAAACTTCGGGAAGGCAGATGGATCTTTGGGTTTGCGCTGTCGCCACGAGAGTTAGTACACTCACGTTCCCAGGGATTTGTAGTCTCTCTACCATTGGAGTTTGGGGGGACCCCCCTGTCAGGGGAGCCCCGGGGACGTGGGGGACACATGGGCCCCAGGAGTGCAGGAGGACTGAGGATGTGTGTGTTCTGAGTTGAGCTCGAAATCAGGTCTAAGCGCTGGCTCAAAGATTCGTCACCAGGTTGGGGAAGGAGAAGCCACAGTGATCGGACTGACACAGAAAATCCAGCCACTGATAAAGATTAGAATAAGTAATTGTATGTTGTTTTTGAATAGTCCCCTGGTTCCCAGTCAGTAAAGATAATGCACATGGAAAGTGCCTTGCCAAGAAAAAGACATTATACAAATGTTGTGGTTTATTGTTGCAATCAGAATTAAGAGGTGATTACTTAGCTTGGGTTTCAGGGGGAGACAGAAGAGTCGGCCCTGCCTCTTTCGGTCACCTTTGACATCCCTTCTTCAAATAGAATTCCTTCCTGCCCTTGGGACTTGAATAACCTAACAGGCTGCTAAGTAAATCCCAGGCCTTTGTCTTTACCATCAAGTGCCTGTGGAGAGTGTATGAAAGCAAGCCTTCCTAGCACATTGATCTGATTATCTTGTGGCAAATGGCTTTTTGTTGTAGTCATCACTGGATGAGCCGGCAGTGACAGGGCCTGACTGCTCGGGTGACATCCACGCCAGCGGATCTGGGTCTGGGGCATAGAGCTACTTTCCTGTCCAATGCTTCTCAAGCTTTGACATCCATACAGATCAGCAGCAGGGCAGATCTGAGTCAGGGGGTCTGGCTGGGAGCTTCAGGGTCTGCATTTCTTCCTTCCTTCCTTCCTTCCTTCCTTCCTTTCTTTCTTTCTTTCTTTCTTTCTTTCTTTCTTTCTTTCTTTCTCTCTTTCTTTCTTTCTTTCGTGTATTCATTTTTGAGAGACAGACAGAGAATGAGTGGAGGAGGGGTAGAGAGCAAGGGGGACACAGAATCAGAAAGAGGCTCCAGGTTCAGAGCTGTTAGCACAGAGACCGACACGGGCCTTGAACTCATAAGCTGCGAGATCATGACCTGAGCCGAAGTCGGACGCTCATATGACTGAGCCACCCAGGCAGAGTCTGCATTTCTCAGGAGTTCTCGGGTGATGTCATTGCTGCTGGTTACAGGCCAGCGAGCTCTTGGTGTTTGCAGCCATCTGATAGGGTTCATTTCACAAGACTGGTTTCTCAGAGACTGTTTCCGGTCCAACCCTCAGGGGCAGTTTGGGTCAGACCAGCAGGTGAGCCAAAGGGCACATGGCCCGAAGGTCACAGTTCCAAATTATGAATCAACACAAGCACAGATTATTCAAGATGATCCTATCAGTTTGCTTTTCTAAGCTTTTATTCTCCCAATATATTCTTTTAGATTTTATTGAGGAGAGGTCTGTTTCTTTTTTAAAAAATTTTTTTAATGTTTATTTTTGAGAGAGAGAGAGAGAGCAGGGGAGGGGCAAAGAGAGAGAGGGAGACACAGAATCTGAAGCAGGCTCCAGGCTTCGAGCTGTCAGCACAGAGCCTGATGCAGGGCTTGAACTCGTCAATCATGAGATCACGACCAGAGCTGAAGTTGGACACTTACCCAACTGAGCCACCCACGCACCCCAAGGTCTGTTTCTTTAATGAGGATGATAAAACTCTTTAAAATAGAGCATGAGTTTCTCATACTACAAATAAAACACAGAGGCGTTTCTCCACAGCTCACAGGTGTTTCTCCTGAGTGAGTAGCTGAGTTATGAGTTGGGCTAGTATCTGACAGGATGAACATGCCATTTTTTAAAAAAAAATTTCAAAAACATTTTCTTATGTTAATTTGTTAACATATTCACTTGTTTTTGAGAGAGAGACACAGAACATGAGCGGGGGGGGGAGGGGGGGGCGGGCCTGGAGGAAATGAGGGCGTGTCAATGGCCAGAAGTTTCCCAGCAAAGGGTGCAGTAAACCAAGGAAGGTGTCTCCACGCTAAAGAGAGGAAAAGCAAAGTGCCAGTAATTGGGAAGTGGCCATTGGCATCGCCCCTGACGACCTGGAGGGTGGCACACACTCCGCATGGCGCGTCTCCTACGTGACCTCAGACCTGGCTCTCGTCATTTCTGCTCTTCACCGAGTTACATTTTTACTGAAATGGTTGATTGTCTTTCTGTCACCATTTCTTCTCATTCCTGGAGACTCTCATGGTTCCTGCCACACTCTTTTTCTAGTTTTTCCTTCTTTTTCTTTTTGTACATTATCTTTTTTCTCCCTTCTCTGCCCCCTGCCTCTTCATGTCCTCCTCTCCCTCTTCTGGAGCCTGGAATATGGTTTGTGCAATGTGGATTTTCAATGTTGCTAACTGGATTAGTTGTTTTCACCTTTTTTTTAAAGAGCAGTTTTGGGCTCCTAACAAAACTGAGAAGACAGTACAGATTCCTCACATGCACCTGCCCCTGCCTCCAGGCGCAGAGTCCTCCGTTATGGACACCACTCATCAGCCGATGAACCTCCAGACACACCATTATCGCCCAGAGCCCTCCGTTCACATTAGGGTTCCCTGGTGGTGGCGTACATTCTATGGGTTTGGATAAATGTATAATGACACAGATCCACATTATAGCATCATAGAGAGTATTTTCATTGACCCAAATGTCCTTCCGTGCTCCACCCATCAATCCCTCCCTACCCCTCAACCCCTGCAGATCACTTCCTAATTTTACTGTCTCTTTAGTTTTGCCTTTTCCAGAATATCATACAGTTGGGATCATATAGTATGTAGCTTTATCAAACTGAGTTTTTTCATAGTCATATGTATTTAAGTTTCCCTATGTCTTTTCATGGTTTGATGGTTCGTTTCTTTTTGAGTGTGAAATAGCATTCCATTGTCGTGAATGGGATGTCTTGTCCACGGTTTATTTACCCATTCACCTCTTGCAGGATATCTGGGTTGTTTCCAAGTCTTGGCAATCGTGAATAAAGCTGATGTAAACAACCGTGTGCAGGCTTTTGTGGGGACATTGTTTCCAGATCCTTTGGGTAAATACCAAGGAACACCATTGCTGGGCCATATGGCAAAAGCATGGTCAGTTTTGTAAGAAATTGCCAAACTGTCTTCCAAAGTGGCTGCACCATTTTGTATTCCCATGAGCAGTGCATCCTCGCCAACGGCCTCACCAGCATTCCGTGTTGTCCGTGTTCCCGACCATGACCATTCTCATGCTATATAGTGAAATCTCGCTGCTTTAATTTGCATCTCCCCAGTGACACGTGATGTGGAGAATCTATTCATATGTTCATTTACCATCCGTGTGTCTTTTTTAGTGTATCTGTTAAGGTCTTGGGCCCATTTTTTGATTGGGGTGTTCATTTTCTTGTTGTGGTTTAAGAGCTCCTCCTAAATTTTGGGTAACAGTCCTTTATCAGTTGGGTCTTTCCCAAATATTTTCTTCCACTGTGTGGCTTGTGTTCTCGCTTTTCTAACACTGTCTTTTGCAGAGCAGAAGTTTTTAATGTTAATGAAGTCCAGCTTATCAGTGATTTCTTTCATGGATCATGCCTTTGGTGTTGTGTCTACAAGGTCATCATCATACCCCAGGTCATGTAGATTTTCTTTCACATTATCTTACAGGCATTTTATTTACACTTAGGTCTATGATCCATTTTGAGTTAATTTTGTGAAGGGTGTAAGGTCTGTGTCTAGATTTGTTTTGTGTGTGTGGACATCCAATCATTCCAACACCATTTGTAGAAGAGACTATCTTTGCTCCCGTTGTATTGCCTTTGCTACTTAATGGAAGATTAGTCAACAATATTTTTGTGGATTTATTTCTGGGCTCTTGATTCTGTTCCATTGATCTAATCTACTTGTCTTCTCTCTCACCAATACCACACTGCCTTGATTACTATACTCTGTAGTGAGTTTTAACCTTTTTTTTCATATCATTCCCCCTCCCTCCCCCCTAGCGCTTAGGTAGGAAAGTACCCTAGACTTAAGTGATATCCGCTTTTTGAGCTGAGAGACTCAATGTCATTATGATACTGATTTAATTTTATCAGATGGCTGGAAGGCTGAAATTCTCTAGATGGAAGTATATCCTTGGCTTTTTTTGTGTGTTTAAAAAGACTACAGCAGCCAAAAGAATTAGTGAAAAGGGAGAAGGCTCATGCGTGTGTCTTTCTACAATCATCTTGTGTGTGGATGTTTCCGGGTTTGAGCTCATTTTTCTTTTCCCTGATGTTTCATTTTATATCAGAGAATTTAAGACTTCCTCTAAGACAGGAAGTGAATAATTTGGAAAGGAAAGTATCTCTTTTAATTAGTTGTGAGGACTGTCTCATGACACTGTCTAAGGAAAAGATTGTGTTTCTGTTGTCATTGCTCTTTCATTTTCTATCTCTTCCCTCATATGTATTTGTGTGTTTCAGGATTGTGCTTAACGCAATTGTGTTAATGTGTTACTTGTATGTGTCAGGATTGTGTGTTTTCCAGCTGGTTGTCTAAGCTACACACACAAGAAAATCAAAGATGAAGTTGGAATGAAGCCTGTTTGAAGATACATTCCGGGTATGGAGATTCCATTTCTTATCTCTGTTAGGGAACTTTTCTGCAGTGGTGTTTCGGGTTGGGCTATGCTTTGCTTTGGGACTTCCGTATGAACTGTTCCCCTTTTGTGCCCCCGCTGGGGTCCATTTGGTAAATTATCCTTCAGAGTGAACCCATGGAGGATGTCGGCTACCCTGCTCATCCGCAAGGGACAGGGTGGGGCTGCCACCCTCAGTCGACAAGCATTATTTGAAGCAGCAGGACGCATCCTCTTAGACTGTTCTCAGGTGGTGGTGCTTGGTACAGAAGAGCTTTGACTTCTTTTTGCTCCAGGTAGAGTTTTATGACATGGTTATAAACCCTTGGAAGGCGAACTTTATAATGGAAACATTGCTTAAATATCAATTATTCCAGTGCAGGGGTTCTTATTTTTTTCTAACGTGTATTTATTTTTGAGAGAGAGAGAAAGCATGCAGGTGGGGGCAGGTGTGAGAAAGGAGGACAGAGGATACAAAGCAGGCTCTATGCTGACAGCAGTGACCCCGACTCATGATCCATGAGATCATGACCTGAGCTGAAGTCAGACACCTAACCCACTGAGCCACCCAGGCGCCCCTTAGTACAGGGGTCCTTGAAGACGGTTGTGGGGTGTGATTGAAGAGAGAGGTGGAAGTCATGGTGTACATGATGGCAGGTAATCTGGGGCCATATTGGAAATAGTTAAATGACTGAAATCCGGGGTCTGCAATAGAAATTACGGAATAAGTGGAGACTGTATTTTCAAAACATGGAAAGATGTAACTGAATCTCCTGATTTCAGATCCACAAGTTCTCCCTGAATCTTGGTGGAGCCATATGCTTAGTGCTGAGTAAGACAAAATGTGGAGAAGAAGGTGGACAGTATTAAAATTAAATGAAGATTGCTCCCCCCACACCATGTAGATGAAAAGAGGGGCCCCTGGGTGGTTAAAAAACAGATTGTACTGCAACAATTTTATAAACTCTCAAGTTTATAAAGTTCTTTTTTTTTCAACATTTATTCATTTTTGAGAGACAGAGAGAGACAGAGCATGTGCAGGGGAGGGGCAGAGAGAGAGGGAGACACAGAATCCGAAGCAGGCTCCAGGCTCTGAGCTAGCTGTCGGCACAGAGCCTGATGCGGGGCTCGAACCCATGAACCGGGAGATCATGACCTGAGCTGAATCCAGATGCTTAACTGACTGAGCCACCCAGGTGCCCCTAAACTCTCAAATTCTTAAAGGGGTAACTTTGGGTGGACACCTTTCATTTCAGAGTCACCTTTATTAAAAACTAAACATGTTTCAGTGGTGTCATCAAAGACAACACCATTGTGCAAGAATTCATTTGTGACAAAAACTGTCAGTTTTATTTTGTGTTTTGCTGCTTGGCATCTAAGATCCCATCATTCTCTTACTCGGTCATTGAAGGTCGAAAGGGCAGGAGGCCCCGGTACTCAGACCGTAGTGACGGCTGCTGAGCGTCCCCAAGTCCTGCAGCCGGAGCCACAGCTCCGTGGCTGAATCTGAAAAGCTGTTGCTGATCTGGACATAGTTGCCCAGCCCCGAATCGAAAAGAGATTCACTTGGGTTCAGCACGAAATTGTAAATAAAATCTTAAATCCTGTTTAGTGAAGCTTTCCTTGTCTATATTAGAGAGGCTGTAAAGGATTTGTGTGTGTGCCTGTGTTTTATTTGCTTACCATGCACCAGTACAGAATTCATGTTTTCTCCATGAAGTCAGGAACTGTTCGCTCTTGACACACACATACGTGGTCACACGTACGCAGACCACGTATAGACATCATGTCTAGACGGAGATTCTGACATCTGCACGTGGGCGGTGAGAGTCCCACACCACCCTGCTTGCCTTGTGTTTTATGCTGGTGAAAAGCCAGTGATGTTCCAAGGCACGCTAATGGAAGATTTTTTTTACATACAAAATTTTTATTTATTTCTTTTTAATTTAAATCCAATCTAGTTAACATAGTCATGATTTCAAGAGTCGAATTTAGTGATTCATCACTTACATATAACACCCAGTGCTCATCCCAACCAGTGCCTTCCTTGGTGCCCATCCCCCATTTAGCCCACCCCCACCACCTTGCCTTTAGCAGCCCTCAGTTTGTTCTTTCTGTTTAAGAGTCTCTGTGGTTTATTTCCCTTTGTTTTTATCTTATTTTTCCTTCCCTTCTCCTATTCTCATCTGTTTGGTTCCTTAAATTCCACATACGTGACTGCAGTGAACATCCTGTACTGGGATGGAAAACAAATACAAGTTAAAGATTTTCCCCCAGATGTGACATGAAATGTAAACAGAGATGGGCAACAATTTGTAAGTCTACCGTAACATGACGACAGATGAAGTTCTTAACTCCTAAAAGAGCATGGCTCAGAGAAAGATTCTCAAAAATTTTAAGGAACAAAATTTCGTTTTAAAATAAAATCCTCGTGGAAAACTGCTAAGAATTGAACTGTGACCCACCCCACCCACCGTCCCAACACACACCCGCTGTATGATGGTGAAGCTCTCACCCCCACTGTGACGGCTTTGGGGGGTGGGGCCTTGAGAAGTGACTGGGTTCAGGTGAGGCCATGAGGGTAGAAACCGCATGGTTCGTGCTCTTTCCAGAGGACACACGAGAGAGCTGCTCTCTCTTTCTGTGAAGACACTCCACGTGGGAAAGTGGTGTCTGCAAGCCAGGAGGGCAGTCCACAGTAGAAACTGATCACCTTCTAGAGCTATGAGAAATCAATGTCTGTGGAATCACCCAGCCTGTGGTATTTTGTTACAGCAGCCTGAGCTGACTAATACAAACCCTGGTACATAAAACAGGTTAAAGTGGAACTTATTACGCATAACTGTGTATCATATATCATTACATAGTCTGTTATATATGGCAAGGATCCTGCCGTATACTTGTATATCATACTTAAATGCCTTATAAGTAATCTCTATGACATTAGCTATGAGAACATCTACTAATGCTAATTCTAGTTATTTTGATGTTGCCTGATGGGCTACATTTGATTTATAACATCCTGGAGTGTTTGTGTTGTTTTGTGTATTTATTTATTTGTCAGGAAGGCTTAAAATTCGAATCAAATATTTGCAAACACACATAGCGCCTCTGGGAAACATGGATCCAGAAGTTTGAACACAGCTGACCGAAACTGCATCAGAATGTGTCCAAGCAAGTCCAGAGGGAGGTGTTTTGAGGAGCCCTCTGCTCAGAATGTGGATTTGTCAGTAGAGACGGCACAGCCTGGTGTGTCAGAACACAGACTCCATCTGTGGGGAAATGCGGGCCCCCACTGACTAGCCTCGCTTTCTGGATTTGTAAAATGGGTCCTGATGTTAGGGCTGCCATAAATAGTACCACAGGCAGGGTGGCATCGACAGCAGAAACGCTATTTCCTCACATTCCTGGAGGCCAGAACTCCCTGCTTATGGTGCCATAAGGGTCTGATGAGGCCTCTCTGGCTTGCAGACGACCACCTTCTCTCCACGTCCTCGTGTGGCTGTTCCTTCTCCGTGTGAATCTTGAGAGCTCTTGACTCTCTTCCTCTTCTTAGAAGGACATCAGTTCTATCAAATCAGGTCCTGTGTAACCTTAATTTCTCTCCTGAAATCCCTATCCCCAAAATACCACCACATTGAGGATGGGGCTTCCCCATAAGGCGTTTGGAGGTGCACCAGTCAGCCCACAAGAGGGGTGACTGGATATTGATTTCCTCAGATGCTAGGATGGTAAAATGTGTTGACACATAAGAAAGGCTTAGACATATCTGGCACAGGTAAGTGCTTAATCATTATTAACTGTGTTTTTATTAGAAAATCAGCACACAAGACAACTACATGATTAATTAAGACGGCAAGCTGGGGTGCCTGGGTAGTTCAGTCAGTTGAGCATCCAACTTCAGCTCAGGTCATGATCCCTCAGTTCTTGAGTTTGAGCCCCACGTCGGGCTCTGTACTGACAGCTCAGAGCCTGGAGCCTGCTTCAGATTCTGTGTCTCCCTCTCTCGGTACCCCTCACCTGCTCACGTTCTGTCTGTCTGTCTCTCTCTCAAAAATAAACATTAAAATTTTTTAATTAAAAAAATAAAAAGACAGCGAGCAAATATGGGAAGTGGCAGACACTTTCAGTTATTTCTCCTTGACACTGTCTTGCGAGAAGGCGCCCCCAGGACCCTTGGGGGGGTGGGTACCTGAGGACCTGCTCCCTGCCCTGGCGGCCAGGTGTACAATACTGTGGCTATAGGCCCTCACTGTCCTGAGCAAGGGGGTCCATGAATCGTGACTAGAAGGTGACTTGAATGGATGGTGTCCTAGCCTTGGTCTGCACATTTCAGATGTACTAGGAAGGCCTGGCTGAAGAGAGCTGGGAGCAAACATCCAGGTGCCCAGCTAGGGATGGAGTCGCCTCCTGAGCCCTCTATAGCCTGACAATCCAGCCTAGGACCTGCGAAAATACAGGAAGTGCTAGGTGAGTGAAGATGTAAACAAATAATGGCTGAATGACATCTCTTCTTTTCTTTTAGCTAAAGACCCTGTAAGCTACCAAGGACTGTTGGCACTCCTTTTTTTTTTTTTTTTTTTTTTTGGCAAAAAAGAAAAGAAACACAGGAAGACAAGAAGAAAGAAAGGATGTAAGGAAGGAAAGAGGGATAGAAGGAGGGAGACCAGGGACAGAGAGGTAGGGAGAAGGAGAGAGGGAGTCAAGGAGGGAGAAGAGAAGAAAGACTTTCGGAAGATAGAAGCATTTGTTGCTACTCCGGGACCTGCTGTCACAGGCTTGCACCTGCCTCACTTACCATGTATGCCAGCAGATTAATGGCTTTCCCCTTGGACACCCCTGGGCGGGGCTGAGTCTGCCTGCACTTGGGTCTTCTGGTCAAGGACCATGAGCAACTGGGTTGATGGGTGGGAGAATTCACAGTTTAGGAAACTAATTAGCTGTGGCTGAGAAAAATAGATGGAGAAGAAAACGCTTCTTGCCAGTTTTATTCCTCTTTCCTTATCCTTGTTTTGTGCTCTTTCTAGTAGTGGAAAGCCTGGTGTGGAGGAAAGAACCAGAACAGTCCGGCTAGATGTGAGGTAGGACTGGGGATTCGTATGCGCACCTGTCTGTGTGTTTGGGCACCTTTCAGGCATACGGTGACCCTGCGGCCAAGCCCCTGGTCTCACACACATGTGGATCTGGGCTGAACACATGGGCACACCCACTTCTGGTCCACATGTAAGGGTGTAGCTGGGAGAGCATTCATAGGACGGGAGTGGAAGAGCACATTCTACAGAGCAAGGGACTTGGGTTCGAGCTAAACACTTGCTCCTCACTGCTTTTGGGGCCTTTGCACACAGCGTGATTTCTGGATTTTCTCATCTGGGATAAAAAGGTTGATTTCTCCAATGTCTCCTCTGGTCGTTAAACCCTATAATTATTTTACATGAATTTACTCTTCTGCTGACAGGCTTTTCTCATTCCCAGAAGTTTGGAAGGAGGCACCATGGAGCCCTTGAGACAGGCAGAAGGGACACAGGACGCTGAGGTCTGGGATGGGGACTTGGCTTCCCTGAGATTTTTCAGGAACTTTTAGTCAGGAGATCCCGTACTCTCAAAATGATAGAAGTTAGCAGTAAAAACGGGGGAAACTTAAAATATGGCCATGGAAACTCCAAATGAAAGGTATAAAAACTCCAGGTTCTGTGTCCACTAGGGCTTCTGTCCCTCCATTATGGGGTTCCTACTCTAGTCGGTCCCCAGGGCAGACACGATACTGATCGGTGTTCAGAGCACCGGATCCTCTACCCGGAGGTAGAGTGTTATTGGCCAGGGCCAGAGTTTAGACACATCTTTGCAACACAGAAAAGCAATTTGGGGTTTAGGGAGTTAAAATTCCCAACAGCTTTTAGAAATTGCCCCCCAAAATGAATAATCAAAGACATTTGGGCCATTTGGTCATAAATAGAGTGGTTCAATAGCGCAAGAAATCACACCGACAGGGCAGGGATGCATAAAAGCTCTGAATTATGTATTAATATGTCATGTGCGAAGAAAAAGTGCTAAAGAAAGAGTGTAAGAAAAATAAATAAAACCACATTAAAAGTGAGGATGTCCCATTTGGTCGGTTATGTCAAATGTGAAACAACATGATCACCATTAGGAAGTTAACAACATTTTTAATTTTATTGCTGCCTTTCTCCATTATAAACTACATCAAGGTGTGAATAGGGCCCAGGCTGAAACATTGATTTTTATGCCCATATTAAATATACATACATTTTTAAGGAATTTGCAAGGTAAGATGTGTATAAAATTGTTAAGTTGGAACTGATGGTGCTCTCACCATCATTCCTGCCGTAGAGAAAGAATCCGTTCTACTAAGACCTCTGTCTACTCCGTGGTTGTTCAGAGAGCCTGACGCAGAGTCTGCTCTGGAGCTCATGGTGCTCCACATGCTCTCCTTGTGCCTTAATTTTCCCATCTGTGAGTTGGCATCAAACCTATGTTCTTATTTATTATTATTATTAGCAATCGCAACAATATAATTATGGTCACTGTAAAGGCTTGTATTTAGTGAGCTAAATATCCCCATATCCAAGAAAGGGTAAGACCCAGACTATTAGGTCATGGTCCCCTATTTTCTGGAAATTGGGAGCTTGGTTTTTTTTTAAATTTTTTAATGTTTTTTATTTATTTTTGAGAGACAGAGAGAGTGTGAGCAGGGGAGGGTTAGAGAGAGAGGGAGACACAGAATCTGAAGCAGGCTCCAGGCTCTAAGCTGTCAGCACAGAGCCCGAGGCAGGGCTCGAACCCACGAACTGCGAGACCATGACCTAAGCCGAAGCTGGACGCTCACCCGACTGAGCCACCCAGGCGCCCCGGGAGCTTGGTTTTTAAATGTGGCTTTAAAAGAACCAAATAAACCACATGCGTTTCCCTTTGTTGTTGTTTCTGTTGTTTGGCCATGCCGTTGGTTCAATCCGTAAAATTTTCTGTTCGATTTCAAAGGGAAAATAAATGCCCCATTAATGCCCCATATATTTTGAAATACTAAAAGCAGTTGCTGTGGGGTTTATAATAAGGACTTTAACTGGGGCCCTTGGGCCCCTTGGTTGAACGTCAGTTGGTTAGACTTTGGCTCAGGTCATGATCTCAGGGTTTGTGGGTTTGAGCCCCGCGTTGGGCTCTGCGCTGACAGTTCAGTGCCTGGAGCCTGCTTCCGATTCTCTGCCTCCTTTTCTCTCTGCCCCTCTCCTGCTCACACTCTCTCTTTCTCAAAAATAAATAAACATTAAAAATATTTAAAAGAAAAGCTAAGGACTTCAGCAGCTGTAGGTTGCCCAGATGGGGGTCTCTGGTGCCTCTTCCCCAGGACTCCTTTTCCCCATCACCTGCTCTTGTTTTTCCTCTTATTTCAGCCTGACTCTGCCATGGGAGCTAGAGGGAAAGGGGTGGCCTGGGTGATAAGGTCTCTAAGTAACAATCACCTGTGCTCTCTGGCATGAACTCACCCCATCCCCATATACCAGTAGCTTAGATTTCATTACAGACTTTTTTTTTTTAACATCAGAAGCTTGACTAACACTGTAGACAGTTGCTGGTATTAAATACGCTACATTATACTATAACTATGTTATGCTATTTTATCTACAACATAATATAATAATAATGATGAGAGTGAAATGAACATTCACGTGGTTATGGACCTTTACTCTTTACCAAGCACTTTCGCAGGCATTGTTACCTTATTTTGATTGGGACGGTGGTTGAAGTAGGTATTCCCCAAAGATTACTATTATCATTCATAGTAGTAGAACTAGTAGTAATAATAGTAGTAGTAGTAATAGGAGGAGTAATCTTAGTGGCAGTGGCAGCAGCTTGAGTGGCTAGCCTCACATTTCCAGTTGAAAAATAAACAAATGAACAACTGGTATTACCCCATGCCATTTGGTAGTTTCTCGGGGTAGTGATGTAACATCTCAGTTTGTAAAGAGGCATTGATCAACTCCCTTGAGGTTTCAAATCCTCATTACCATGTCGAACTACATGGCTGAGTTCATCATCCATAGGATACGACACGGTGGCTAGTTCAAATGGCGGCCCCCGTGTGCAGGCTGTGTCCCTTTCCTGCATTGTGTGTTAAGGGTTAATCATGGTGCGTAGACAGTATGAGATTTTGACGGCACTGTTTCAGCACCGTACAGACTGAGGATATTTTCTCTGTTCTTATCAAGCCTTCGATAGAGATTCCTCGTTGACGCGTTGGTGTTTTTGGAATTCATCAGAATGGGGAGGAAATAAACTTAATTTTGGGTCTCAAGTTGGAATGCACAAAAAAATCCTACTCTGTGTGTGTGTGTGTGTGTGTGTGTGTGTGTGTGTGTTTTAGAAATCAAGGCTTAGAAAGACTTGCTGGGGGAGAGGCTACAGTGCCTTTGTTGGAAGAGTAGATTTGGAATAAAAATTTTAAGATCAATTCTTCATATCATGGTGCCCACTGGGAGACATTGGGTAAGTCATATGATCTCTAGAAAATTCCATTGCCTACTCTGGTTATTGGAAACCTCTGTGGTAGTCGGGGACAAGATTAAATGTAAAAATAAACACGAAATCCTCCTGTAAAATGAGACCTTTGAGAGGGATGTTAACTGCTGTTTCCTCAGGCAGGTACATGGCCTTGCTGGGGGCTGAGTAAGTGATATATTACCAGGAGATACAAACATAAAACTTGGTTCTCTAATGAGCTCATGGGCTAAATGTGTTGCTTTTGTTGCCTTTATTTATACTTGACTCCCGTGTGACTATTTTTCATTAAGCCGGCCACTGTATTACCTGACCCCAAATTCATTTTTTCTGTTTCTTTGAGCCATCACATGCAAAGTATTATATTCTTATAAATATAGTTATATAAAGATATTATACACAAATATGTACCCATTCACCATGGCAACTGACTTAACGGATATCACTACTTATCTATATGTTCACATTGCAGGATTCTTAAGACAAAAGTTGGCCCACTGTCATATTTGCTACCATTTTTATCAAAGAGGATAAATAAATAAATAATTGAACTCTTTTCAGAAGTCTTTTCCTTGGATGAAAGGATCTTACCTGGACAGGGCATATCCTCAATGGCTTCTTTCAAATTTGTTTATTTGGTTATTTATGTTATAATGCAGCTGCTGTTATGATAGGTTGTGTGTGTATGTGTGTGTGTGTGTGTGTGTGTGAGAGAGAGAGAGAGAGAGAGAGAGAGAAACCGTAACCTTGCAGCTGGCCAAGTAGAGAAAGCCTACAGTGGCCTAAGCATGACTCCAAAATGCAGAAGAAGACATTGAGATCTCCCGACCAAAATCCAAATCTGTCACAGCGGAGGAGAATGGTGGTAATTTTGTGAAATGCTCATTTGTTTTTGTACTAACTATAATGTTGAGTGTTAAAAAAAAAATCAGTGCTAATGGCTGCTATCAATCATTCTGTCATCTATTTGAAACCTCCTATCAGAGGGAAACAATGCGAAATAAAATGTGTTTCGTTGTAACAAAAAAGCAAATGTCTCATCTGAAAAGTTTTATTCACCCAAGAAATAATCCTGAAAGTTTCATTTAGCTGACTACAGAGAAAATGTAGTAAATAACTAAAGGAGAATTACGAAGAAATGCTTAAGGAAGGCTTAGGTTAGCTGCTTGGGGACCAGCAAAATAGCAATTAAGTTTATAGAATGAAGGGATTAAAAGGAACGTAAATGAAAAGTAGAAGGAAATGAACTCCGTTCTAATCTCTAAAAATGGCTTAAATAAAATGCTCATTATAGAACGGGTTTATGAGGCACACACGGAGGCTGCAAGGATTAGCACGCGTGGATTTAAGACCCAGGAACCTTTTTGACAAGGCTGACAAAGTGCTGTGTAGGGGGCTCCTTTTCAGGCATCTCTCTGGCCTGACAATAAGACTTCTGTCTGAAACCAAGTGACTTGTCATTGTCACCATCAGCGTTATTATCATTATTATTATTTTACAACTTCCATCTGCGGTGTGTAATATTTACAAGTATCTCATGCACCCTCCAAAGGAAATTTCCAACGGACTCTTTCCTAGGTGAAAATCACACCTCACCCACAGAACACAGAAATACAAGCCCTTTGCACCACAGAGTCCTTGGCATCTGGGCACAGCTTGCAGAAGTCCGTGGTACTTACTGGCCAAGCCTTAAACATTATAAAGGAAGTTGAACCCTTTTAGAGTAGTATGCGGAACTGTTAAAGAAGCCAGGAGCTAAGTTGTTTCCAACAGATTCCTCTCCTTTCTTTACGGGCTATATTGTGTCCCCAAAAGTGATGTGTTGGGGAATGACCTCCAAGATCTCAAAATGTAACTTTATTTAGAGACAGGGTCTTTATAGAAGTAATCCAGTTAAAATCAAGTCCTAATGATTAGCACTATTGTCCTTATAAAATGGGAAAATTTTGCTGCAGAGAAAATTTAGATGAAACAGACTCCCTCTCCCTCCCCACACCCACCCCCCCCCCCCCCCCCCCCCCCCCCCCCCCCCCCCGACTCAGAAGGAATCCGTTCCACCAGTAGCTCTGGAACTGGGAGAAAGAGAAGTTCTTTTGTTCAAGCCACCCTGTCCATGATATTCATTATGGCGACCCTAGAAATGTTTTTACCTTTCTTCTTCAGATTCGCTGGGACTCAGTGTTCTTTCCCGAAATGGTTACTAAGTGGGGGCTTCCATTTCTTAATAACCTTCTTGTTCACTCCACACTCCCTGGGAGACAGACTGGTAACACGGCCACAGGAGTGGAACGGTGTTTCCATGGCTCACGTTTTTCCCTGAATTGGGGATCCCAGGAGAGGACCTGAACTGGTGATGGAAATCCCCCTGGTGCCCAGGTAGAGATGCTTGCCTCTGCCCCCTGCAGGTGGGGGGCCAACATGTCCCTGCTGTCACCTGGCCTTCTCCAGCACAGAGTTCTGCGCTCACAGCTCCTTGCTCTCTTGTCTAGATGTTGAGACAGGGGCCCCCAAGGAGCACCCTGAGATGCGGCTTCTCCTGCCAGTAGCTGCCCCCTCACTCTAGAACCTGATGGTATCCACATCTAGGGCACCTGCACGACTCAGTCGGTTAAGTGTCCGACTTTTGATTTCTGCTCAGATCATGATCTCATGGTTCGTGAGACCAAGCCCTGCACCAGGCTCTGTGCAGACAGCACGGAGTATGTTTGCAATTGTCCCTCTCTCCCTCTCTCTCTGCCTCTTCCCGACTCACAGGCACATCTTCTCTCTCTCTCAAAAAAATAAAAATAAAAAAAAGGATATGAGCCACTTCTATCATTTTAAATGTTCAACTGGCCTCACTAAGAAAGCAAAAGGAAACAGGGGAAGTTTGTTTTAATAATGTATTTTATTTAACTGACTATATCCAAAATATGATCTTTTATACCCATAATCAATACAAAATATATTAATTTTTTAAGTTTATTTATCTGAGGGACAGAGAGAGAGAATCGGGAGAAAGGCAGAGAGACAGGGAAAGAGAGAGAATCCCAGGTAGGCTTTTTTGCTGTCAGTGCGGAGCCCGACGCACTGTGAGATCACGACCTGAGCCGAAATCAGGAGTCAACACTCAATGAACTGAGACACCCAGGCACCCTTATATAAAATGTATTATTGAGATATTTTAACTCTTTTTCCCCCTAAGTCTTCACATTCCACACCCCAGTGTTACTTAGAGTGCATCTGGATTCTACAAACCACATTTCAGGAGCCTCGTGGTCATGTAGAGCTAGTGGCCTCCCTACTAGAGAACGTACTTCTAGACCAAAAAAGCCACCTCCAGACTCCATGTCGTACGGTTACACACTTTCAGGGTGTCTGTCCCTAGGACTCTGGCATGGGGACATCTGGTGTCTCTGCGGGACCATGTGAGCAGCGTGTCCTGTACTGGGGTGCCCCCCTGTTCCAGCCAAAGGACTGGGGGTGTAGCTCACTACCTTACTCTTCCTCCTCTTTTTCTTCACTATTTCCCATGGATTTATCTTTGCTCCCCAAAGAAGTCACAGATACAACATTATTCTGTATCTTTAATAGTGTGGTCTCTTGGTTAATTGATGTCTATTTTGTTAGACATCAATTTATTTGTCTATTTAACGAATAGCGGTCGGAGAGCCTGTTACCTGGATGCATTGGTCTGAGCAGTGGACGTCTTTGCTAAGTCAGATCCACCTTGGAAGCCCTCACTCTCCTGTTGCATTTGTTCTCTGTCCATATTTTCCATCTACTTAGAAGTTTCCTTGTGCCTTTCACTCCATCAGGCAAGACAGTGCTATAAATTCATCCTTACGTGTGATTTCCTCCCCAGGATAGCTCAATTATTCTGGCTTCTGCTACTTCATTCCCTATTAATGGGGTTGCTTGAACTTTTTGTGGTGTTTCTTCTTGGTTTATTTCTTTGATTTATTGGCACTCTTTAAGTTCCTGTTTGACACTAAATTCTTCTTTCTGATCCCGTCTTACATCCTGTCCCCATAATTTCGTTCCCATCAATAAATGTTGACATTTGTTAACTACTGATTCTCCCAAAGCTGAACCACAGTTCATGTCACCCATTAATCCATCAGACTGCTGAGTGGGGTTTGCTTCTGCAGTCCTCGTTTTGACCATGAGACAGTGTTTCTCATGCTATTTTAGCCTTAAACGCTGGTGAAGTTGATATGGTTGCGTCCCGATGAGCTGTGGCACGTTGTGCTCATGACGTGCCCAGGGACCTCCGAGCAGAGAGGCAGGCGTTTGGAGAAAATGGTTCCCAAGTGAGAGGGAGTTTCCTGCCCCCGTTCTACACAGAAGGGAGTGTGAGGCACACCCACCGCCTTGTGGTGGAGACTCCAGAGGCTGCTTGGCCCTTCCTCGGTGCCTGTCGTGAAAGGCTGCCTGATTTTCTTTTGTCCTCATGGCCATGAGGCAGTGGAGGCTTCTGCAAACCTCCTGCCCGCCCTCCGCATGGCAAGGTGTCCGGAAAGGGGCACCTCCCTGAGCCCTTCCCACCTGCACTGTTCTGGGCTCTGAAGCTTCTGCAGACATCTTCGGGATCTCCCAAACCCACTGCCCTGGGGAGCACCTACCTGTAACATGGACCACAGGAAACTGAACGTCCCAACTTGTCAAAGCTCAGTGTCATTCCACCTAATGTCTGTGAACCCTCATGTGCTTCAGGGGTGAAGTTATTGTGCTGTCTGCTTGCACATACCCATTTTCGTCACTGGAACCTGGCTGTGCTCCCAGAGCCGCGCCTCTGCACGTCCTCTGTGGTGTGAAGCGCCACTGACGGTTGAGACCAGCAGCCGGAATGAGTCCCAGGACACACAGCTACGAAAACATGGGCAGGTCACTTGTGTCTCCATGCCTCAGTTTCCTCATCTGTAAAATGGAGATAGTAATGCAGCTATTGCCATGGCACAATGAAAATGCAGTGAGTTAGGGTGCCTTGGTGGCTCAGCTGGTCAAACATCTGACTCTGGATTTTGGCTCAGGTCATGCTGAGCATGGGGCCTGCCTGGGATTCTCTCTCTCTTTCTCTCTCTCTCTCAAAATAAATACATAAAACTTAAAAGAAAAGAAAGGAAAAGAAAAGAAAAGGAAAAAAAAAGAAAAGAAAAGGGGTTAATTCATATAAAATGCTTAGAACAATGTCTGGCACTGAAGAGTTGTTGGCTATTATTTATTATTATATGAAAATAGGGGAAAGATTACACCAAACCCACTATGTCCCACTGAAGCTTAAGAGAAGCCATGAAATTGCATTTGGTGGGGGGAGAGAACTCCCATACCAGACACCTTCACAGTGTCCCTTTGTCAGTAAACACCAAAGCGCTCTATTCATGTGGGGTCTTTCTGGATGATGAGGTTGATTAATGAGGCTCAAGACAGAGCCATGAGAAGTTCACAAATGACAGAATAAGAAAAAAAGAACATCTGTAAAAGTCCAGACTAATCAATAAAGCCCCATGGGTCTAACTGATGCCAACAAATGGCTTTGTGACCAAGGGATGGGTCGGCAGAAGACCTCCTGGACGCAGTTCTTTGAGTGAAGGAGAGAAGACAAGAGGAAACTGGCCAGAGACAGGGGATGGGACAGGAGGCTGGAGGTTTCACTGGAAGGACACAGCACTAGGGAATGCACACGTTGTTAACAAGGCAAGGCTGACTGTGACCTGCTTCTTCAATAGAGGCATAAGGGTTAATGCAGCCAGAGACCAGAGCCCATCTAGCAGAGAAGCACTCACCTGTGGTGCTGCTTTGAACCTTCTTCAAGTAAAATAGAAACAGACAGAGCTCTTGACTGGATCGGAGGGCAGTCTGAGGAAACAAGGCTTCAAACACTCTGGAGGTATTAATATCCATAACCTATGTTGATATTAATATATGGACTCCCAAGAGCTCCCGTGACAGATCTATCAGATGAGAACACTTGACAGTTATATTGTTTAACTCAGCTGTGTCTTGGCACCAGAGATACGTATCTTGGTCTCACATTTATAAATCCTAAGCCCCTTCAAAGAGCTGTGGGTCACTTCCCTGGAAAATGTAAAACCTGGCTCCAATAGAGAAATGCACGGAACTCCTACACAGACTTATCCTAAAAGGAAAGCTCACCCCTGTTTCCTTTGAAGCCAGGGCTGCCTGTGTGGGTGTGAGGGCCAGCTGCCCAGGCAGTGGGCCAGCACGGGTGGGAAAGAGGCCCTCGAGGGGTCTGGAGGGTCCTGCAGAGCTGGGGGAGGTTGGAGCGAGGATTCTGCTTCACGCTCAGAGCCATCAGGCCATCAGGGGCTCGGACCAGGACTGATTTAAGAAGAAATGATGGGAATATCCATTCGGGTGATTTGTAAAACCAAAAAGAAAGCGTCTTTTAGGAGATGTGCAAGAACACATTGCCCAGAACTCATCCTCAAGGTGAAATATTACATTGGAGGTTTGGCAAATCTGGTTAATTCTCATATCTCGATACTTACACATTTCAAGTAGCAGTGCTGATTAAAATTATCTGAGGAAGCACTTCTGCTCCAGAAAGAAATAGGTTCTTTGTGTAATCTCTGTCTTTTACCATTTTCTTGTCTGAAGCTTCCTTTATGAGAAGACAAAATTATATGGTAGGACATTTAACCTCCCCACCAGTGAGTGATTCTGGAAGGGCTATCTTGGCTTTGATCTTTCTATGTTACACTATTTCTGCAGTGAGTGATGGTTTAAGGTTCAGATCCTTTGAACAAAGAATAGGCTCATGTTCGTATTTGAATGGAAGTCATAAATAATAATATAAAGTAAATTTTCTCAAATACCATTTACTGGGTAGCCTTTTGTACAGTGGAAGTAAATGTCTTTGTTCTTGAAGAAACTCAAAGTTAGAGGGATAGGGCATCTTGAAAGGTGAGGGCTATAACTCCTTAGGAGTTTTAGCAAACAGTAGGTGGAGAAGGAACCTGACATTTCTCTTCATTAGTTAGAGACTGGCCATTGGCAACGAGGAGCAGACCTATCCGGCTTCTCAGTCCTGAGTTCCTGCACTGTTACCTATAACTTGTTCAGCAAGTAAGTACAGAAAATAGAATTAATTGTTGTTTGTCTTCTTCAGTACAGAAGTTCCACTTTGACGATCCATGGACCTGCAGGTTTTAAGTTGGTTCCCTAAAGCGGAGATCTTGAGAGCATCCTGGCCTCAGAAAGGGGTTGAATGAACCTAAGCCCTCCAACTCCCCATTCTGGACTCTACCTGAGAAGGTGACATTACCTAGTTACGATGCTCTTTCCTCATTCATGGTGGAAATAAATGATCTGTGTAGTGGATTGTGGGTCTCCTAACGCCCATCACATGGTCTGGTATTGCCATCCAAGGGCTGCGGAGGAACAGGCTGATAGATGATGTAGAGAGACAATCTGGACAAGTCTGTTGGAAAGTGACCACGTGGGGGTCACTCTTTGTAAATGCTGCTGAGAGTCTGTGCCTACGCAGAGAACCCAAAGGTCCTCACCCGGTGGGCAATGGTCTATTCCTGGGACCCTCCGGGTCTGTGCTTGTCCTCAGAGTGTCCCTTCCATGGTCAACACCTGACCCTGACTTCCACATGAAGGTCAGCCCCTCCCCACGTGCGCTCAGCAGACTCTGGTTCCTCCAGGGCTGGGCCAGCCACAGAGCTCTTTTTTGTTTTTACCGTGAAAACTGCCTCAGGAGGCAAATACTCTAAGCTCCCAATGGAGGTTAGTGTTCAATGGAGACAGAATATGAGCCACATCTGGGGTACCTGGGTGGCTCATCGGTTAAGCATCCAGCTCTTGATGTTGGCTCAGGTTATGATCTCACAGTTCGTGAGTTCAAGCCCTGCGTCAGGCTCTGTGCTGACAGTGTGAAGCCTGCCTGGGATTTTCTCTCTCCCTCCCTCTCTGCCCACTCCCTTCTTGTGTTCTCTCTCTCTCTCACTCTCACTCTCAAAATAAAAAAATAAACTTAAAAAAAGGACTATGAGTCACACCTATCACTTTTAAATATTCTACTGGCCTCACTAAAAATCCAGAAGGAAACAGGTGAAGTTAGTTTTAATAATAGATTTTATTTAACTGAATATATCCAAAATATTAACATTTATAATACCATAACCTAAGGTGCCCCAACCACAGGCAATCCCGGGACCTCAGGCGCCACGATCACACAGAGGGAGGCTCTTTTTTTTTTTTTCCTGGACCTGAACCTCAGAGAATATGAGAAGCTGCAGAAGGTTTCCATCTCCACAGAGGAGTTCCCATCAGGGAAAGGTTCCCAGAGGGTGAGACAATGAGTCTTAGGGCTTCACTCAAGCCTACAGGTCAAGGGGTAGCCTACACTTGGCTTACTCTGAACTTTTCACTTCCATAAAAAGTGTGTATACGCACATCTACAAACACGCACAAAATGTATTTACGTCCATAAATATCCGTGCATGTACGTAAGCACCACACATACGTTCAGGCAACTTGGGGTTGGATTTTCTGCCACGTGCATCCAGGAAGTACTGACTCATTCAGACAATGGCTTGAACCCCGTTTGTTACTGAAAGATTGAAAACAGTGTTCCGTAGGGGCTCGTGGAATATATACAGTAAAGACAAACCCTGTGGCTTCAGCCACATCTGGCTGCAGTCTACACCCCTGGGATTGATTCCGTCCATCAAGCCGTTAATCACCTTGGCTTCTCCACTAGCTTTGTTGAGATGAAGACTTTATGATTTTTTTCCATTTTCCCCACGCATCCTGCTGTCTCCAGTGATTGCTTTTGGCAAAATCTAGGTGCATAAAGAGCTCGTTGGCATAAAGCGACAGTTTGTGATAACGTGTTCAAGTGAGTGGCTAATCAGCATTTATCATCCCTGTAAAATAATTGATCACAGGGATATCATTTTATTCTCTGAGCGCTCAACGTATGATGGGATTTTTCTGGCGCATAATACATTTCCTTTCTCACATGGAAAGCACGAGGAAAGGGAGATAGGTCGGGCGGGGGGTGGAAAGGTGAGGAGCATGATTCAGACCCCAAGTGCACTCTTTTCTAATGATGTGACTTTGGCAAGACACTTAATTTCCCCGGGCCTTAGCTTCCTCCTGAGAAAACTGGCTAATCAAGCCAATCTCCTAGATTCAGTAGAAGGATTAAATGCTTTCGTGCATGTAGGTCTTTAGCAAAGTGTCTCACATGTAGTAATGACATAAACAACAGACGAATTTTGATAGAACTAGCAAGTCTCAGCATCCTAAAGAACAGGAATAGCTTTTAGAGTTGTAAAATGTGTCATTAACTGCTTATTCTTTTTGTATCTTCCTAAAAATCCCTCTAAGTTGGTATGAGATTGTTTATATAGATTTATTTGCCAATGAAGCTTCACTTATTTAAAATTATAAAACAGTACAATTTTTTAAAGTTTATTTATTTATTTTGAAAGGGAGAGAGAGAGAGCACATACATGAGTAAGGGAGGGACAGAGAGAGAGAGAGAGAGAGAGAGAGAGAATCCCAACAGTGCAGAGCCGGATGTGGGGCTCGAACTCATGAACTGTGATATCATGACCTGAGCCAAAATCAAAAGCAGGACACTTAACCAACTAAACCAATGAGGCATCCCTAAAACAGTGCATTTTAGTGGGTAAATTTATACATCTCCAACTTGTGAAGTAAAAAGTGACAGTTCCTTTAAATTCCTGTCCCCTTCCCTTTCCATTTTCAAACATAGCAATGTATGTAGTTAGGGCGGATTCTTCTAGATTTTTTTTAATTTTTAAAAGTATTTATTTGTTTTTGAGAAAGAGAAAGACAGAGCAGGAGTGGGGGAGGGGGCAGGGAGAGAGGGAGACACGAATCCAAAGCAGGCTCCAGGCTCCAAGCTGTCAGCATAGAGCCCGACGTGGGGCTTGAACCCACAAGCCGTAAGATCATGACCTGAGTCGAAGTTGGACGCCCCTGCTCTGATGTTCTTGAATGAGCATAAAACGAGTGAACAAATGCTGTGTTTTGTGCTCACGTGCACATTAAGTGGATGCACACGTGTGTGAATTATACTACATAGGTGCTTCTGCAACTTGTATTTCCCCCCAAGTAGGATATTGTGGGCATTCATGATAATCGAATGTATAAGGACATATTTAGGTAGTTTTATTTTGTTGAAATTTACAACGAAGATGCCATGGCTTCCAGAAGACTCCGGTCTTTGCCAGAAGCTGATATATGGTGCCAAGAACTTGGATCATCCTGACGCTGAGCAGTTTACTTACTTCCATGACCTGTTAAACAGATATAAATGCGCAAGTGTCTCATAGTTGGGACCATTTCTTCGGTTTAAAGATGTGTCAACTTCCCCAAAGTAATCTATACAGGCAAACATTTTGTACTTCAGATTTGATAAAAACACTTTTCCTTCTTATGTTCATGCCTCTGTTTATGAGAACAGGAGCCTGTTATGGGATCTTTTTTCCATGCTTTTTTTTCTTTTAATTTTTTTTAATGTTTATTCATTTTTGAGAGACAGAGAAAGAGTGTGAGCAGGGGAGGAGCAGAGAGAGAGGGAGACAGAATCGGAAGCAGGCTCCAGGCTGTGAGGTGTCAGCACAGAGTCCAACACGGGGCTTGAACCCACGAACAGCAAGCATGACCTGAGCCAAAGTCAGACATTTACCGACTGAGCCACCCAGACGCCCCTTTTCTGTGCTTTTAAAAATCACAGAAATTGATACTAAAACAGAACGAAGCAGAGATTAACCTAGAAGCTTTCATACTATAAATTTGGAACGTGGTGTTAAGAACTTTACATTGTCTGGTAGCTAAATAAATGTTTGGAAAGATCCTGAAGTGTCAAAATTAGTAATGACTGATTACATATTACAGAGCTCTGGTCGGAAATCACTACCAAATTTTATATCTCTGGCAATGTTTACAGCTTTTCTACTCAAACCAGCTCCATTTATGCTGAACAAATTAAAAAGACCCGAAGAGCTTACCTAATGTGCCCGATGGTCACCCAGCGAGTTACTAATACAGCGGCAGCTGATCTTAGATTCCCGGCAACGGAACGGGGTAGCAGGGCAGCAGTGCCGGTGAGGGAGAGGCGGAGGACTATACACCACGGGGTACGCATCGCCGTACACTGATCATCGTCCTGACTTTATGTCATGTCTACTCTTCACAATAGTTTGAAAGATAGACAGGATTTCCCCATTTCTAGGGAGCAGGGAGCTGCTGTTACAACCAGGATTGGATTTGAACCTGGGTCTCTAACAGACTTTGAAGCCTGAGTTCTTTCCAGAAAAATTGTTTTATGTGTGTCAGAATGGCAGATCAGCTGTGATCCAATACTGCTTTTCATCCTTCTGCTGTCGCGGAGATCTCTGCCCACCGTGTCCATGTTGCAGTGTGAAGTCTGGAACATTCCGTTATTCTCATGCATGTATTTTCATGAATTCTTCCACAGCCTTTTATCTTAGTTAATATCCATTCTTTAGGGGCACCTGGGTGGCTCAGTTGGTTAAGCGTCCAGCTTTGCCTCAGGTCGTGACCTCACGGTTGGTGGGTTTGAGCCCCACGTCGGGCTCTGTGCTGGCAGCTGGCTCAGAGCCTGGAGCCTGTCTTCAGATTCTGTGTCTCCCTCTTTCTCTGACCCTCCCCTGCTCGTGCTGTCTCTCACTGTCTCTCAAAAATAAATAAAAAACAGAAAAAAAAATTTAAACAAATATCTGTTCTTTAAATAGCTAGACCCACTTTTGCTGCCTGAGAGCTTCTGCTCCATTAGCTTCCTGGTTCCTTCCTGCTCGTCGTGTTCACACTTGAGCTTACAGATTCTTCCGTGGCAGGAGCCTTCTGGACCCCATGTGTCCACACCCACTGCCTTTCCTGCATGCTCATGGGACCCTCCATCCTCTGCAGCCAGTCAGGTTGTTTGTATCCGTCACTGGTTTGTGAATCTGTGAAGTAAACCGTTGTGTCTGTATTCCACTCTTGAATCCACAGCACGTGGTGTTGCTCAATAACTTTTTTCTTGGAAGTTTGTTAAATGCACATGTAGCTAAGGATATGTCACTGCAAGTCATTATTTAATATGTGCTATTAACACTTCTTAATTTCTGACATTTGGAAGTAACAGAGTTATGGAGCATGCCCAGCCAGGATGCAGATACTGTGAGCATTTTAATTTTTTGAGGTCATTTGGCTGATTTCTAGGGTGTAGTTAACGTCTTCTTTGCTTTTTGAATTTTAGTATAATCTCCTTTCTCTCCTCACCAATAATTTATAGAGATGATCCCATCAAAACCTTCAAGTCGGGTTGATGAGAATTTGGTGATGGGCATATGTAAAGAATAACATGAAATAGAAAGATCACTTGTCACAGGAATTTTAGAGACATCCAGATGTGAATTGTTAATGACATCTAAATAATGCACTGTTTCTGATTTCACTAGAGAATCTAATTATGTGTATCTTAAAAATTAAAAGAATCAATGTGTAAAGGATAAGATAATCAGCTTTTTTGTACCAGTTTTTTTTTTTTTTAATTCCAATTATCTTGCAAGATAACTAGAATTTTCTAGGCTTCCAGAAATAAGTAGGTTACATTTCGTGGCCATATTTTTCCTTCACCTCTTTTCTTTCTCCTCTAGTTAGAGTTGATCCTGTCCCCAGTAAGGTGAGCCACCCCTGCCTCTGACCTCTCCACCTGGTCGACAAGGTCTATTTATCACTAGCAGCCCCGAGTCTGTTCCAGAACAGGGCTGACCGAGTCCTGCGCTGCTCTGCATTTCCCTGGGCTCTGGAGAAACCTGGACAGGAAGACCTGCAGTTCCTTGTCACACGGCCTGGTGTGACTGTGTTATCATAAGCCCTTCCCATGGTTGCTTTCTTTTATCATGTTTTCTTCATTCACACCACCTCCAGCCTTTAGATTTTCCTTTTTCTCACTGTGGGAAAAGCTAGCAACATCTCAAAAAGGGCTTTACAGTGAATTAACTTGTGACGTTCATACTGGTAAGAGGTTAACAGACAGAGAGGTAGGAGGTGTCGCTATTTTGCTTATGGCAGGGACTCGGAGACGCACTGGGCTGAGGCCGACACACTCCCGGAATCTTAACGAGGCTGATTGCGCACCGTCGGCTCGTTCTTTCCACCGACGTGCTTCTCGGCATCTGGCATAATCGGGAACAGTAGCCAGCAGGCGTCAGGATGAATTGTCTACTGCTGCGTGAGCACCGACGATGAAATTGATTTGCCATCTTTTGGGGAGCGGAGGGTTATAATACGAACAATAGAAAGTTCAAAACCAGCACATTTATTATTTACACAGGTGCTGTTCAAAAGCATAATCAACAGCAAGTGTAAACGAGCTATTTTCATATTTCGTTCCATGTCTGACCCCACGAGGACCTTTTTAGATGTTTTAAAAAGTTGAGCTGCATGAATCTTTGAAATCACCTTCTTCAGAAATCATACTCAGTGAGCCTTTGCTGCGTAAGAACCCATCCTTAAACTTCAGTGGCTCCGAACAATTGCTTGGCTCACGATTCAGTGGGGCAGAAATTCAAGCAAATTCCAGGGGTGCTGTTTTCCTAGTTTTGGCTGGATTCGCTCTTCCGTGGCAGCCTTGAGATCAGTTAGGGCGGCTGGTCCAAAATGGCTTCCGATGAAATGGCTCACCTTCTTTTGGGGACTTCGCATTTTCCAGCAGGTGAGCCCGGGCTTGTCGGCACGTGGCTGGACAGGGTTCAAGACAGCGAGCGGACCCACGTAAGGCTGGGAACTGGGAATGGCTGGGTGGATATTTCTGCGGCATTCACTGGCCAACAAGTGAGAGGACCAGGACTAATTTAAAAGGAGGGGGATAAACGTCACTTCTTGTTAACCAGAACTGCACAGTCACAATCAAATGGGCAAAGATAGGGGCTGCTGGCTGGCTCAGTAGGAAGCATCTGATTTTGACTCAGGTCATGATCTCACGGTTCTTGGGTTCAAGCCTGCGTCAGGCTCGCTGCTGTCAGCTCAGAGCCTGCTTTGGATCCTCTGTCCCCCTCTCCCTTTGCCCCTCCCCTGATCTCTCTGTAGAATAAACATTTTTTCTTAAAAAAAGGGAAAAGGTGAAAGGGTTTGGATATTTGTGCAATCTAACACAGAAATAAATAAAACCTTTATAATATGCAGACATCAGGGTAAAGATGGTGGGTTGCATAGGACATTCACTTTTGCTCCTTCCTGAATCCCCACTAAAATGACAAAGCATAAACCCAGAAGGACAAATAAGAGGGGGAGAAATAATAATTTTTGGAAGCTGGAAACAAATGGATGAATGGTAGCACAGACAGAAAACACTGACTCCTAAGCCAACGTCAGGGAAAGTCAAGACCCCCTGATTTATGATATAAAACCATCAAATTCTTAGGGATTACAGACATCAGAGATCTCTGAAAATAAAGAGAAGGTGGGAGAAAAATTAGGAAGATTGGTTTGGGGGGTGACAGGCCTCCCAGACGTCTCCCAACCCTCATGGACAATGGGAAGGAAAGAGTGTTCTCTGGAAAAGTTACACCAGAGAATCTTTGGGCTCCCAGGAAGGTGTCACATAGGAAGGCTCCTCCGATGCTGTTGAAAACAGGAGGTTA
Source organism: Helogale parvula (assembly GCA_004023845.1). NCBI lineage: Eukaryota > Metazoa > Chordata > Mammalia > Carnivora > Herpestidae > Helogale > Helogale parvula. The sequence continues at coordinate 142,994 of PJEM01002509.1, forward strand.
AATACGAATGTTCCCATTCCACGTGCAGAGTTGCTGGCCTTTCTCCCCAGTTGGCTTCCAGAAGAATCTGATGCTACCACAAGTAAAGATCGAAAAATACTGACAGCAGGTCTTCTTCCATGAACAAGTCTAACCACGTATCCCTTCAGAGCTACTCCTCAGTTTTCAGTGCTCCCTGTTAAATATAAACAGACAGTAACAGACCACTCGACATCTTAGGAAAGCTTGTAATGTGAAAGGGAGAGACCAAGGCAAATAAGCAAAGACACACAATTTAAGGGCACATAAATTCTGAAGAAAGAAAATACCAAAACAATTGCCATTAATATTTTCAGTGTGGTACCCCCCCCAATAAAAAGGACACCTACCCAGGAAGAAAAATGTGCTGTAAAGAAGGTAAATTGAGAGACTTACAAGGGCTCTTAGAAATTAAAATATGAGTTACGATAAGAAGTTAGCGGAGAGAATAGAAAACAAAGTAGAGGAAATATCCCAAAAAGTAAAAACAAAAAAACAAAAAGAAAGAAAGAAAGAAAGAAAGAAAGAAAGAAAGAAAGAAAGAAAGAAAGAAAGAAAGAAAGAAAAGATAATGGAAGATAGGAGGAAAAAAAACCACAAGGTAATCAGAAGATCAATCTGGGAGGTGAAACATCAGAATAATAGAGGTTCTGGGAGAGAAGACAGGGAAAACGGAGCACAGAAATTATCATTGAAATAAATCAAGAAAATAAGACATTCCAGAACTGAAGATTCTCTATTGAAAGGCTGATGAGAACTCAGCACAGGGTACGAAAAGAGATCCACAGTGAAGTGTATTATCATGATATTTTGGAGCACTCAGGACAAAGAAGGTTCTTCCAGCTTCTGAGAAATAAAAGTGTCATCTAGGGGCGCTTGAGTGGCTCAGTTGGTTAAGCATCCAACTCTTGATTTTGGCCGAGGTCATGATCTCACGGTTCATGGGCTTGAGCTCCACTTTAGGATTCTCTCTCTCCTCTTCCCCTGCTCATGCTCTGTCTCTCTCTTTCTCTAAATAAAATAAAATAAAATAAAATAAATAAATAAATAAATAAATAAATAAAAGCAAACCTTTTTTTAAAAAAAGTCATCCAAATGGTCAGGAATAGAAGAACTTTGAATTTAATAGCTACACCAGAGATTTAAAGACAATGAAAAATGGTCTCTCACTTAGAATATTGTACTCAGGTAAACTCTTAATCAAGTGTGAGTGTAGAAGAAAGACATTGTAGACAGACACTTTCTGAAAAGTTTTACCTTCCACACAACCTATCTCAAGAGACCACTGGAGGATGTGCTCCATCACGGTGAGGGAGGAAGCCAAGAAGGAGCAGACTCGAGATAAAGGAAAGAGGAAATACAATGTAGAAGAGATGGATCCCCAGGGCGAAGCTGTGGGTGATCTCACATTGAATTCTGTGCAGTTATGAGGTCACCTGCCCCAGTTGGAGCATGAAAGGGAGAGAACATTTCAGGATGAAATGGACAGCATGCCTGGTACCTCTGAGTCTATTAAGAGGAGATTTTGATCCAGTAGTATGTCTGAAGTTGAGATGTTGAGAAGTACCTGAAAACAACAACAAACTCAAGAAAATTATTAATTCAGGTGAGATAAAAATATACACAAAACAAAAATTATATTTCACTGTATGACTAACATTTACACAGATGTAAGTGATATAGTACTTAATAATACTGTATCCAAAATTAGGATGTCTGTGTTGGAAGGATGAGGATGAAAGGGTAGAGAGGTGACAGGGGCATCGAGCAGGGTCACTGTGTCATGTCAGTGCTGCGGGGACATTTATGTAGTGGGAGTATCCCCCAGATGGACCAAGAGGGTCCTTTCACAGAGAGTGCAGTGAGACTAGGACTTTTCTAGCCTTAAAGTGGCCTATGCTGTAGGTGCAAGGGCCCTCAGGAAGAGAGCTACCCGTCTATACTTCATGGTAGAAAATCACTAATATTGCCTAAAATATAGAATGAAGACATAGAAATATAACACATAACTTAGAGATACAGAGATGACTGTCAACAGACTTAGTAAAAGGATAGAAAGTAGTTTCCTTGGAGAAAGGGAACATGGGCATGAAGGACACTACTGTTCTTCCTAACAAATTTGAGGACTCTAACTCTTTAGTGTATGTGCCATATATATGTGTGACTTTAATAAAAATACACCCTTAGAAGGGCTCTTGGCTGGTTCATTTGGTTGAGTGTCTAACCGTTGATTTTAGTCAGATCATGATCTCATGTTTCATGGGATCGAGTCCCATGTCAGGCTCTGCACTTACAGCATAGAGCCTACTTGGGATTCCCTCTCTCCCTTTCTCTGTACTCCTCCCCTGCTTATGCTCTCGCTTTCTTTCTCTCCCTCAAAATAAATATGTAAACTTAAAAAAGTTTGTTCCAACCCTGATTCCATGCTGCAGGCTGATTAAATCAAATTGGAACTTTTGGCAATGTTCGGTGAGGTGGAATAGATCTGCATTTGAGTACTTCATCTCCTCTCAGATGAAATCTCCTCTTGGTGACTTATATGGGTAGGTAGTTACTTAGGGAGGAGTTCCTTACTAGTATGATAGCAACTAGAGACCAGAATGTGTGGACATGATATAAAGCTCCTGATATGGCTACCTTCTCAAAAGTCTGTAGCTGGCATTTAAGGATTGGAATATGGACATATTATAAATAAAGAGTCATTTTGAGCACAAGCACACACTTTCAAGATGATTAAATATTTTTTATTAATAACAGCATGTAACATAGTTTTTAGTATATACTGTTATATTTAATGGTACTACTAAGATATGGGTGGATACAATTTCTATCTGAAAATTATGATGAGTAAGCACATATTTTTAGCATTTTATATCACAGGATTTGGTTACATACAACAGTCTGTAAGCTACATATGTTCATGTAGCTATTTTATTTTTAAATCATGCACTTGAGTAATTCAGCTGGTGCAGAAATTTTAAATAAGGTTCAGGCTTGGGCTCAGTCATTATATCTCCCAGAGAGGTTGTCTCTCTCTGAGACCTTTGCAGGTCACCTTTATGACTGCATGGCCTGGGACACTCTGGGCTTGAAGGCCCAGGAAGCTGATGTGCTGACATCCAAACATAGTCCAGAGGTCAGGGGAAAAGTCACACTCACCCAACCATGAGACCAAAGTCTGAAGTCCAGCTCATAATAAAGAATTAAAATGTCCAAAGTAACACTAATACTTCCACACTTGGCCAACGTGAGGTGACGGGAACCAGATTTTCTTTCTTGGAAGAAAATAAAAACACTTGAGAAAATATATGAAATGATGGTTTTTCATCTATCAGGGAGCCTAGGCCAGTAATCCCTGAGGGGGGACAACAAACGTATCAGTCCTATGAATACACCCGGCTTTCTACAGAGAGAACTTCTGGGCCACAGCACACGGAGAAGAACCCATGTAGAGTGGGAAGGATTCTTTGCATTGAAGAGATGAAGCCAGGAGACCAGGTCAACCACAGTGGCTGGGGTTCACAGGCAGGAGTGCTGGGAGCAGGGAGCCATACACAGAAAGACACTGAGCTAAACAGAAGCTCTGTCTCAATTGTATTTTAAGGTGGATCAGCACAGATGTATGAGTAAACGGCCCCAAGCTGAGGTAATGAGCACCTGAAAGGAGGAGAAGGAACAATCCCCAGCACACATGACATCAGGATCAGAGCCATTCAGCCAGGCACACTGGAAAAGCCTTGGATTCACAAGGAACATAGAGTGCACAGAAAACCTGGCTGAATCCCACTCCTTTCCTGCCTAACAAAGCTTAAAAGCAAGTCTTAAAGGATCAAACTCCTGCCAAATACTTTGTGTTTCAGTATATAGGTCAGGATATGTATAAGAATACAAAAATATATACAGTACCCAGCAAAGTAAAATTCAATCCTCTGGCATCTAATAAAGAAGTTCCAAGTATGCAAAGCAGCAGGAAAATACAACCCACATAAGGATAAAAAACAATTAATAGACTAGAATGAGTAGATAAGAAAAACATAACAATTATAACTATACTACATGTATTTAATATGGTGCAGAAAAGATTAATCATGTTAAGCAGAGATACAGAAGATTTAAATACTCAACTTGAACTTGGAAAATACAGTGATGGAGATGAAATAATATCAGAGTAGACACCATAGCGGAAAAGATTCGTGAACTTGAAGACATAGCAATAGAAACTGTCCAAAATGAAAAAGGAGCTGAGAGATAGTTTCAAGTGGCTCATTATAAGTACAGTTTAATTGGTATCCCCAAATAAGATTGGGGGGTGTAAGAAACATTTGAAGAAATATGGACTGAGAATTTTCAAGTTTGATTAAACACTGCCATCCCACAAAGAAAACCAATCCCCCCCAAAATGTGAAGAAAACCACAAGACGTTAAAATAAAATTGCTTAAAACCAGTGATGAGGAGAAGATCATATAAGCAGCCAGGGGAAAAGAAAAGACATTATATAAGAGGAACACTGACAGAATTAAAACAGCTTTCTTGTCAGAAAGAGTGCAAGTCAGAAAATGGTAAAAGTATATTTAAATTACTGAAAAGGGAGAAAATCTTGAATTTCATGCTGTATGAAATACCTTCCAAAAACAAAGGCAAAAGAAAGACTTGTAGTTAGTCAAAACCTGAAAGAACTCATGAGCAGCAGACTTACATTGTTATAAATGACAGGGAATACCTTCAGGCAAAAGAAAAATATTAGCAGATGGAAATCTATAGAATGCTCCATAGAAAAACCATCAGAAATGGTAAATGTTGGGGCATCTGTTGTCTCAGTAGGTTAAGCATCCAACTCTTGACTTCGGCTTTGGTCATGATTTCATGGTTTATGAGTTTGAGCCCCACATCAGGCTGTGCTGACATCACCGAGTCTGCTTGAGATTCTCAGTCTTCTTCTCTCTCTGCTCCTTCTGCTTGCCTCCTCTCTCTCTCTCTCTCTCTCTCTTTCTCTCTCTCTCTCTCTCTCAAAAATAAACTCAAAGAAACCCAGAAATGGTAAATGTTTGAGTGAATATAAAACATGTTTTTTTTTGCTGTGAAAAAATATCTTTTTAATAATCCATGTTAACTAAATTTATTGTGGTCATCATTTTATATTACATATAAGTCAAATTATTTTGCTGTATACTTTAACCTTGTATAATGCTGTATGTCAATTATATCTCAGTAAATCTGGAAAATTTCCTTAACAGATAATTAAATGCTTAAGGCAAAAATAATGATATATCATTGGGTTTATAAAATTATGTTCTACTAAATGATTGGTCTGTCAAAAAAAAAATGCTTACTGTATAGCAGTTCCCAATTTCCATCATGTACATAGTCCTGCCCGGCTGATTGCAAGTTGAGCAAACTACAAATGGATTTGAGGATGGATGCACACAGTTGACTTTCATGAGATGGTAAAAATGGGCTTATAAAATGTGTCAGTAATATGTACAACAACATAGCACAAAATTTGAGAGGGAAGAAAGGTAAGGATACTATTTTGTAAAGTTATTATGCTGAACATGAAGTGATATAATAATAGATCTTGAAGACAGACAGGAATTACATACAGATGTTAACAATAGAGCAGCCAATACGTAACAAAATGAAGTTATAGCTAACACACTAACAAAGACACAGAACATGCTAAAGAGATAAACCTAAATGCTTTTATAGATTAATTTTAGAGTTACATGTACCAATGAAGAAATTTCAAAAATTAGATTGCTAAAGAAAAGCACTTTGTACTAGAACATGTACCATACAATACTATATCTATAAAGCTTAAAATATTTAAAATATCACTGTATTTTATGGATCTATACTATACATATGTAGGGATGGGAATAAAATATCACTGTATTTTATGGATCTATACTATACATATGTAGGGATAGAAATAATAAACATCAAAGTCCAAGTAAGTATTATTTCTAGAGAGAAGGAAGAGCTATTTCTTGGAGGAAGACAAAGAAAGACCTAACTCTAACTGTAATATTCTATTATCTGAAATCTGAAGCTGAGATAAACATGGTCTGATTTGATTAAATTTATTGTTGGGTATATGAGTTTGTTATGCTGTATCTATAAAATTTTAATGATTTTAGCATCTCAAAATTAAAAAAAATACTAATCAATTCTTCTATCACAGGTTTCAGAACGCCTGAGCTGGATGACCAGCCCAGTGTCCCTGCTAGGCACAATTCATGCCACAGCACACCATGATAAGCAGAGAGCAGTGCATGGTGGGGACAGATCTGGGCAAAAGGCAGCCAGAAAAACAAATCACGTTTAATGGCATTAACCTAAGAAAATGTGATGTCAGGATAAGCATTGCTACAGGGATTGAGGTTTATGATGTTTATTGTCAACACTTTAAATATTTTAATATATTCCATAAGACAGGGACACAATTTTGCAGATCTAGCTGACTTCTTCCTCCCTTCCTTCCTCCCTTCCTTCCTCCCTTCCTTCCACCCTTCCTTCCTTCCTTCATCTTCCTTCCTCTCCCTTCTCCTCCCTTTTCCCTGCCTTCTCCTCCTTCTTCTTTGCTTTTTCCTTCCTCTTTGTCTTTTTTGCCAGCATTTTTTTCCATAGTTTCATTTTGGTTTATTCCATGCTGATATTTTTAGTTTAAAGTTCATGGGGGGGAGCAATTTTTCTTCATTCTTCAGACCTGACCTCAGGGTGGAAGTAACTTTCTTGTAATCTCAGAGTACTGACAGTAGTCTGTAATAGATTTTAAACTTTTATTTGACTTTGGATTTAAATAAAAATAAAAATAATTTCTATTTACATCCAGATTATTGCTCACGTAGAAACCATTGCATATATAACTATTTACATAGGTCGTATGAGGATTTTTTTTTGGATGAGGCATACATTATAATCATGCTTAAAGAAATCACAGTGTGTTTTATCATAAAAATGTGATAGAATTATGTCCCTGTTAACGCAATCCCTTCCCTTCCTTTTAATTTCTTCATCTGTAGAATGAGAGAGGTGGGCTTTCTGAGGTTCTTTGAAGATAATATGTCCCTTTCTGGTACCTCTAGTATCCAGCATTTTTTATTCCGTTTCTCCAGCTGTCACAGAGTAAATGAGGGGAGATACATCAATATATAGGAGTTGCCAGATGCTGCCATTTCAGATAACATTCAGTATTTTGTTGGCTGAATAAACACATAGCAGGATCTGGGGATGCAATGTTATCTTTACAGCTATTGTTATGATGGAATTCTGTGGGGAGCTTTTACCATCTCCAGTGAATTGTTTATTAGATGATATTTTGACTGGAACTATTTTCTACAGTTTCCACTATCTACATGGACAAAGAGGGAAACTCACAGTATTTTTAAATTTTCAGTGCTCAGAGATATGCGCCTGACCTAAATTATAATCTTGCGTTTACGAGAAATACAAAAAATAGGATTTGATTAAACAGATCCAAGGTTATTTAAAAAATCAAGCTTGACTAAATTTGATGAAATGTGAAAACCGAAGACATTGAGTGGAAATGTGGCCTGCGTCAATGGCAAGGACACCTTTCCTGGAGTCTGGATGGCAGCAAGAGTCCTGAGATACAGAGGACTAGCTGTCCTTCGTTTGGTAGACGTGATCAATGTTGTTTCTCATTTTCTGATAGAAAACATACAGGTCATAATCATCCCGGTATATAATCACTTGTGGAGATGATTAATATCCAAATATTCAGCCCTACCCAAGATCTAGCCAACCAAAATATCTGGGCCAAATCTCAGCACGTGTGGTTTGGCAGGGGTCCATGGTGACTCCCATAATCCTGGGGCTGATATTTCCTTCAAAGTTCAGAACAGGGCAACCTCCCTCAACCCAAGTTTGGTTTTGATGCCCTGGTGCCTTGAACACCATCGTGATTTTTCTCACTGTAGAGTAAGGGAATTTCCTGTCTGCACTGCCAGGGTCCACTAGACTGTAAGCCCCCCTGGAAGGCAGGAAGCATGACTCAGTCACTGGGGATCATCAAAGCTTATTTTTTATTAGACTGTTTTTATAAAATGTAAATAATGATGATAACACTATATTTATTTCATTTTGTTTTATTTTATTTTCTGTTTATTTTTGAGACAGAGAGAGACAGATCATGAGCAGGGGAGGGTCAGAGAGAGGGAGACACAGAGTTAGAAACAGGCTCCAGGCTCTGAGCTGTCAGCACAGAGCCTGGTGCGAGGCTCGAACTCACTAACCATGAGACCGGGATCTGAGCTGAAGTCGGACACTTAATCGACTGAGCCACTCAGGCGCCCAACACTATTTTAGTACAAGCTTTTTGTGAGTCACCTAACAGTCTTCTAAGGCCTATGTTCTAAAAGCTTCATTTCACAGAGGAGGAAATTGAGTAAATGTGAGTTTAAGTCTCTCTCCCTCATGTTTTCTCCATAAAGTACATAGTCCCACAATCCACAAGCCAGCTTTATGCATAATAATATTTTTATTGAGCCTAGAAGAGCAGGCAACTCCTTGATGTGACAAGATTATTTTCTGGATGCCTAGAAGAACCGGATAATACCACCAGGCAATTTGATGGAGGCTAGAGAGAATCCCCTACAAAGAGCTTGAAAGCAAAGAATAGGCCTTTAGAGTAATCTGTTCAAGCAGATAGACTCAGGGCTTGGGAAGATATTCTTGAAATGAGTAATGTGAGTAATCCAAGCAAAGTCTGAGTTCCCACATCAGTGCTCAGGTGCCTGTGGAGACAGCAAGTGATACTCACTTTGAGGGCCAAGAAGGATGACCCAGAAACTACATGGTCAGACGGTGGCCTGACTGGGCTCATAGGCAAGGAGGCCGAAGTTGTGAAGACTCTTCTAGTTCAGAGATGATGGTTTAGCCATAACTTTCTGGTCAGTGGTGATGAGCAACCAGTTTCTCATGACCTTTGCTGTGATGAATTTGCTGAATTGTGGATTTGGGCAAACCTGTATGCAAATCCCAACTTAAGCACTTTATCAGCTGTGGGACCTTAGACAACTTCATTCATTTCTCCAAGCTTCAGTTTCTTCATCTATACCACGGGGTCAATAACAGGTACCTGTCTGGTTGTTGTTTCACTGTTAATTCAAGAATTTAAGCCACGCACAAGAGTCAGCTTGTGTTGATTCTGAGAGGCAAACGTTAAACAGTTGATAGCTTGAAACTGGCTATGGTGGAAGAATTGATGCCACAGAAATCTGGCAGGTAAGCATCTTCCCTCTGCCCCGCAGAACCGAATGACCAACACACCACTGATTGGAAGGCCTGGAAACAGCACTAAATAGTGGGAGAGGACAGTGGGGTGGTGCTCTCCTAGAGAAACACTTGTAGGGATATCATTTGTTTGTGCGGTTGATAAGGAATGCCCTTCTGAAACTGCATTTAACATCTACTTATTTCAAGGGAGAATGTGCTAAGTGGTCCAGAGACTAACTCTTGGCAGAGAGGAAGCCAGTCAACTGAGAAGTTTCTGTGCCAGTCTCTGTTGACCCGCATGCCTGACTATAACACTAGTCCTTCAACTGTTTTAGGACAAGAGGACCTCCTCTTTTGTAATTTATTTCTACTTGTTTATCATCTCCTAGGTTTGCAATTTGGATGATTTTCAGCACATACAGCATCAAATGAAATAATGAAAGTGATAAGTAACTGATACTATAGATATTTTTCTTGCTGATCTTGTGAACATCGAGTAGTCTTCATAAGATTAATCAATTTTAATTCTTATGCCACCAATGCTAGATATTTTTTGTTACCCTCTTCTGGTTGTTGTCTAACTGAGGGACTTTCTCTGCACAATACAATTAGTCTAGAATTTTGCTCCTGATAGGTTTTTCTAATTCATCTGAGACCATTATAATAACTACTTCATAATACCCAAAATGAAGGAAATTATATTTATTGTGATCATATGTCCCAGATTTTCCATGATACTTATCATTTTATAATTTTATTCTTTCAATTAAGAGATTTATTACCTGTCAGGGAATCATTATCTACTTTTATTCTGCTTTAAGACTTTAATATGAGTGAATTAATATAGTATAAAAATAGCATAGTTTCTTAACACAAGAAGTAGATGAATGATTTATATGAAAAAATCATATAAAGGTGTAATGTCTAATTCATATTTAGTTGTACATTTAATAATCCTCAATTAATCAAAAAGAACAAAATTACCCAAGATTAAAAATTCAGATCGGCAAATTCAGAACATATGATCACCATGCATGGTCTTTCTTGAACTTGGTAATGGAAGGTAATAACCCACCCATGAACTACTATGTAGTACTTATCACAGGGTTAAGTTTGATAATCCAGTCAGAAAAGGAGCTAAAGCAAACTATCACATAGATACCTTATTTTACGACTGTCCAACTATAGAACTTTCCTTAGATGGGAAGAAACCAAAGAGAATTGATTGACAGATGGCTTGATTTTTTATTTTTTTAATGTTTATTTATTTACTTTAAGAGAGAGAGAGAGCGCACAAGCGCGCGCAAGTTGGGGGAGGGGCAGAAGAGAGAATCTTAAGTAGGCTCCATGCTCAGGGCAGAGCCTGACATGGTGCCGGAGCTCACAAACCGTGAATATCATGACCTGAGCCAAAATCAAGAGTTGGATGCTTAACCAAATGAACCACCCAGGTGCCCCTTTTTATATTTTAATATTTATTTAAGGACCGATTTTAATGTATATAAATAATCTATAGGAAATGTAGAGACTTTGTAAGAAATACTTTTCTTCTTCCTCAGGATAGAAATTCTGTGAGATTTGAAAATGAAGTTTTGTATTACCAGATGCATTAGTAAAGGAGGCAATTGCAGAAGGGACAATGGTCCTTGGCACAGTGGGAAGAAAGTCTAAGAGAAGAGAGGAACAAACAAAATATAGTAGATGGTTGAGGTTACAAGGAGGAAGTTAACATTATTTTGAACATGATTATATTCCAAAGATACAAGGGGCTTTGGATATATTTTTAAATTTTGACTCTCAGAACACATCTTGCAAGGCAGATAATATCCCCAACAGTCACGATTGCCTCAGTTGTGGAACCAGAATTTGAATTTAGGTCTGTCATATTTCAAAGCCCACACTCTTTCCAAGACACCATACTGCCTCCCAGCCACTCACTGGGCTTCTATTATGTGCCAGATTCTTTGTAGGCAATTTCTCATTTTAGTCTCAGGAAAACAGTTAAGATATTTTTTTTATAGACAAGCCTGTTTCATTTATATAATATCACAATTTTAATTCTCAAAGGCTCTTTCCTGTTATCTGAATGTTCCTTTATAAGATTTTTATTTTTAAAGACAAAACCAATATTACACATAAAAGCACAGTTAAAAAGAACATAGCAGAGGAAAACGGAATGAATTGCATTTTAGAATAGTACTTTCCGTTGGCTGATCCCACTGATTAATTGATACCTTGTTTCATAACATGGCCTTAGCTGTCATTGCAAGCCTGGTCACACCCCCAGATTAACCTGGGGAGCTTTGTAAGATCACAAAACCATGTGTCCCTTACCCGGAGGTTTTGCTTCACTAACTCTCAAGTGAAGCCTACCAGTGTGTTTTCTCAAGTTCTCCACTTAATTTCTGAGCCTCATTTTTCACATCTACAAAATAGAAATGAAAACACAAATCTTCCAGGATTGTTGTAATAGGTAATGAACATAAGGCATCTGGTGGTCCTTGGTGTCCGTCCAATGTAAGCAGTAAATGGAGGATACTTACCCTACTGTTCAAAACATGGTCTTGGCTTTATGGAAATGTGCTTTTTTTGGGGGGGGCGGCATAATTTGTAGGCAGTAAATACTATCTACCTTCATTCCATCTAAATTTCTATTTGTCTTGTGGTTTTATTGCTTCAGAGCAATCTGTTTTCAGAGCTAGGATGAGCCTAATTCTCTCCAAGCAAATTGCATTTTGTTTGGGCACCATTATGAAGTCCACCATCTCTTTCTCCCAAAACTATTTGCTGTGAACCCACTGCATGGGGTGTGACAGTTACATCAAAATGAGGCACAGATGCTACTGAGCCACACTCAGGAACTGTGACAGGCAGAGACAGTGTTCCCCCAGGTACTCTGGGGGTCACCTACCTCCCAGCTGTCAGTCCCCAGGTGCTCACGCCAAGCTCCGATGAGGAATCCTTGTGTGATGCCACCTGCCCCAGTGCCCACATGGCCGGCAGGTGCACCCCAGACACGCCTTGAGGATTTGCTCCTGTGAATCTGCAGTTAGTTCGTCCTCCCGTCTTGGGTCTGAAGATGAAATTGCCCCCTCCTTTTTAAATTTAAATTTTATCAAATAATGCCTGTATGTGGTTTTAAAAGTCAAATATTACTAAAAGGTTTAAAATGTAAAAGCAAGCATTCCTTTGACCTTCTGCTTGCCCCTACTGCTGCTATTTTGTGAACTACTTTCAGTATTTACCTCCACATTCTAAAGAATATAATATACAACTCTTTTTTTATTTTTTAAATTTAGATACTATATATAGACTCCTTTTTTTCTAATAGGAAGATAAACATTTAATTCTCTTAGACCTCTTCCTGCTTCTCTCCCATTTCTCCCTTTTGGCAAAAACATTTAATTCTCTTAGACCTCTTCCTGCTTCTCTCCCATTTCTCCCTTTTGGCAAGAGTGTTTTTAAAAATTTTTTTTATGTTTATTTATTTTTGAGACAGAGTAAAACAGAGCATGAGTGGGGGAGGGGGCAGAGAGAGAGGGAGACACAGAATCCGAAGCAGGCTCCAGGCTCTGAGATGTCAACACAGAGCTGGATGCGGGGCTCAAACCCACAAACCATGAGATCATGACCTGAGCTGAAGTCAGACTCTTAACCTATTGAGTCACCCAGGCGTCCGTTGCCAAGAGTCTTAATAAAAGTACATGGTGATTTTTGAACATTCAGTATTTACATTACTATAACTCGTTCACAGATGATTATGGTTCCTTTCTTGTATTTTGTTTTCAATATTGAATTGCTTAGCTATTTCTCCATCACTGATTCCCCTCCAAATGTTCCAATCGATCAATAAATCTCCTTCCTAAATTAAAGATGTGAATTGCCTATTTTCCTTGGATGCATCAGTACTGGAATTTATTGGCTTGGGTCTCAGCAGCATCTGGGTCCTGCAGACATGACGCATGGCGGCCATATTGGACTCTTCTCTACCAGCACTTAGAGAATTCTACTTACTTCTCTTCCAAACTCGATCTTTTGCTTCTTGAATCTTTTTCCTCCTTTGTTGTCTGGCGTTGGTATAATTCATTGACCTTTGGCGTTCTGAGAAAAATCTGTGTGAGAAACAATCTTTTTGAGAACTGCAGGTCTGGAATGATCTCTTGTCTGCCCTTGATCGATGCCTTACCGAAACTGAAATTTCAGTTCCAAAGTATCTTTTTTTCAGAATTTGAAGAAATTGCTCCAATGTCTACATGTGTCCAGTTTTGCTGTTGAGAAGTATAATATTACTTTGATTTGTAATTATTACTTTTTTTATTATTATAATCTTTGGAAGACTTTAGAGTCTTTGTTTAACCCATGGTGATCTGATTAAGTTCATTTCATAATTTTTAAAGTATGCTAGACACTTGATGGAGATATTCAATCTGGAAATTCTTATTCTTTCATTATGAAAATTGTTTTTCTATTTTTTTTGCTAATTTTTTCCACCATTTTCTCCAGTGGCTCTCTTTTGGGTCTCCAATTATGTGGATGTTGGACCTCTCTGTTTTGTTTTTTAATTAATTAATTAATACTTTTAGTATTTTTTAATTAAACAATTTTTATATGGACCTCTGTGATCATCTCATTACTTTATATTTTTTGTCCTATTTCCCCTTTACCTTTTCTTTTAGTTTTACTTTGTAGGAAATTGCTTCAACTTACCTTATATTTAGTGGACTTTTAAAATGTTATCTAATAATTTTAATTCCTAGGAGCTCATTCCTATTTTAATAACTTCCTTTTCCAAATAGTAATAGAAATCATTATTATTTATATTTAGGAGAGCCTTTTTTAATTTTAGCAATATATAGTATTCTTTTGTCTCTATGATGATAAATACATACATATATATATATATTTAAGTTTCTTCTACTTCTTGTATAGTGTCCTTTTCTCCAAGTTTACTTTCTTGATTCTTTTCTTTTATTCCCTGCCTTTCATGTCAGAAGCTTTTCTCCAATGTCTGGTGGTCTTTAGTTATCTGTCATATTTAGGAGCAAACTTATAAAAATGTATTAGAAGCTATGGGTACTGGGGTGGCATTATTGTCTGGTGGGCCAAATGCCATTATATTTAGGAATTTCTCCAGAGCTAGTTGCTCTCCCCAAAGAAGACTGTTCCACTATTCAGATTGCCAGCATCAACCTGAATGGCTGTGGGCTCTGATGACACACAGGGCTGGGAACCATTCAGTACAATGACTTTTCTGAAGCCTGCCTTTGTTTTCAGTCCATTGCTTTAATCCCATTCACGATTGCACGAAAAACCATAAAATACCTAGGAGTAAACTTAACCAAGGATGTAAAAGACCTATATGATGAAAACTATAGAAAACTTATAAAAGAGATTGAAGAAGACACCAAGAAATGGAGAAACATTCCCTGTTCATGGATCGGAAGAATAAACATTGTGAAAATGTTATTACTACCCAAAGCAATCTACACATTCAATGCAATTCCCATCAAAATTGCACCAACATTGTTTTATCATTCCTGAACTAGATTACTGCACTGGACATTTATTTATGTATTCCAGAGTTCTTCCTACTGTATATACTCATGCAGATATATGGCTCTCTCAGTCCATGTGTTTTCTAATGTTCGGTGCTCTTAATATCGGCTTTCTTTAGATTATAAGCTTTCAGTAGTGATTATGTCCAGCAAGTTTTTATAAATATAGCTAATTACTAGATAGACTCAGGTATCAGGGACCAGTGTAGAATCCTAAATGGTCATCAGAGCTCCTAATGTTAACATTGTTAATGGACATGGAAGATTTGGGATGGGTCATGTTTAATATTGTGTCTCTTCTTGACATTTTAGGACCTTGAGATCTTAGATCTGCTCCACAGTCACATTGGGGGTGTATTTATGACACATAATGCACAGGTCGTATCTGCTGGAGTAAGATAGAAGGAACCAGAAGCCCCAGAGCACGTGTCAGGGATGGGTGGTGAGGTTCTTGGTAACTCTGCACAGACCCAGTGACCTTGGCACACACTCCGAGCTTCAGCCGCAGATGAACATAGTGACAAGCGTGTGTGAGAATCACAGCCATGCTTATTGAGGCCCCATGTTAACCCATGGATGCTCACAGTTAGCCCCTCTGCTCTGGGCTGTTTCACCAGGAGCTCCCCCAGACGGGTAGCTGGCAGCCAGTGTAAGGTTGCTGAGTTCGTTCTGTGGGTGAAAGGAGCTCCTTTCAGGAAATGGAAATGCCTATCCTGTGAAGAATGAAGATACACATCTAGTCTTTTATTGTCTAACTTGGATAAATAGCTGTCATAACCGACACTAACTGAGTCATTACTATGGCTGAGTAGTACAGTAAAGATTGACTTGTCTTTCCTCAGGTTAATTCTTACCAGAATCTGCCCTTTCATTCTACACATAGTGTTAGCTTTTTTCTTTCCCAGAAGAAATACAAGAGTACACAAATAACTACTCGGTCTCTGATCTCCTGAACCACTGCAATGATTCTCCCCATTTTGCAGAGGACACCACAAGCTTCAGCTAGGTTCAATAACCTACCTGAAATGACATAACAGATGTGACAGAGGTGGGACCAAACTCCTAGAAAATAGAGGCCCCTGACTGCTTAGCAAACATTTTGAGCACCCAATTTCCTTACTCAAAGAGGAAATTGCTAACAATTGTTTCTGTATTACAGATGTCAGTGGCTAATATTAATGATCAATTTCATGGTGGTTTTCCAGTATTTTCATATATTTCTAATGCGCTTCCCATAGAGAAGGCATAGCTATTCCTGTTTAGATGGAGGGGAGGTGGATTTACGTCTACCACGGAACCAGAAGGTAACATCCGCACTTTCCCGGCTCTTGCGTGAAACTCAGTATTTCCCCCAATTTTCACTCCTTGTAAGCTACCGCTTGATGAATGTGGCCCGAAGTCACTCAGGCAAAGTACTGTAATTTTGGGCAGTGCTCTCTGCAGACTATTTCCTGGCCGGTGAGGTGGGACGGATGCACATTCAGATGTAGAGCGTGCATTTGAGTCCGGAGTGGAGTCCGGGAGGGAAACCCACATTGCTTCGCTTGTCAGGACAACGACGTCCTGAAATTGCTCAAGGAATTGTAATTATGCTGCTTTCCCCAGGATCAACTGGAAAGTGGGGTGGAGGCGGCTTTGGCGCGGAGACCTTATTCTTTTTCGGGGTTTTTTTTACAGCGCAAAATTTACACTGGAAATAACAACAGTTACCATTTTGTTTTTGGGAACCTTAATGCATCCTCATTTGAAGCATTAAAATTTGTGAATGTTGTTAATGGAAATCTTTTAGTCTAACTCCGGAGTAGCTATGTTTTTAACCTCTTACCACCCTCCCCTCCATGAGGGGGAAAATTCATCTTGCAAAGCTTTTATAAGAACAAGTAGGGGCGCCTGGGTGGCGCAGTCTGTTAAGTCTCCGACTTTGGCTCAGGTCATGATCGCACGTTTGTGGGTTCAAGCCCTGCGTCGGACTCTGTGCTGACAGCTTAGAGCCTGGAGCTGCTTTGGATTCTGTGTCTCCCTCTCTCTCTGTCCCTCCCCCACTCATGCTCTGTTTCTTTCTGTCTCAAAAATAAATAAAACATTAAAATAAAAAAAAAAGAACAAGTATATTTCATGGGAACATGAAATCTCCCATTTTGTGTCTCCCTCCCCCTGTATTTTCTCACTGCCCCTGTTGGGCAGCACCACATTAACAGCATTAGGATTTTCATTTTCCTGATCTAAGGGCGGAAGAATTGGACCCATTATATCTGGTAATTTATCAAACAGTTTCTCTATCACAAAGAACGTTTTCCCCCTCTCTCTGGGTTTCTCGCAGCTCACATCGCCCTGCCAGGGGGAGATTGAACACTTTAATGTTTTGAAGAGTTCACATCAGAAGACTTCACCACATGCCTCTAAGATTTCACCTCATGAGAAATTCCCCCTTCAAATCTGTGGCTTCGCCTCTTCCCAGGACCTTTTGAATTCCGTAATGGTGTCATGTGTTGGCTGTGGAGTCTGCTCGCTTTGAAGCAAATGCAGAGGCTTTGACTCCTCTCTTTTGAAAAGAAAAACCGTTGGTGGTGCTTGGGAGGAGGAGGGGTCGGAAATCCTTCAACGGCCAGAAGCTGATCTTTGGATAATTCAGGACGCACCACGGGGCATTGCTAATACCCCACCTCCCGAGCCTGGAGTAAATGCCCACGCTCTGATTTCGGGTCTCTGGGTGAAATACTCGTGACGTAACAGTGGACTCCAGCAACACACAGCTGACGGAGCGGGAGGCTGACCCTGAACTCTGGCCGCACTAGCTGGAGAAGTGAGAATAAATGCCAATGTCCAGGCCCCTCACCCGACCAGTTAAATCAGATAAATGAAATCTCATGTGGGGGCTTGGAACCACAGACTTCCAGACTCCCTGAGCGATGCGAGCGTGCCCCTCATGCTCTTTCTGGGTCCTGTTTGGGGGAGAGAGCTCTGGAGGGAGGGCAAGGGCTTCGTCATTGCCTCTGTCCATCCGCTCCAGCTGCCCTTCCTTCTCCCCTTGGTACAGCAGACCTGGGGCGGGCAGCTGGCCAGAGCGAGGATGCAGGAGAGGGTCAAGTGAGAATCTGCCACACGCAATGCCCAGACTCTTGCCAGGAGCGGACAAACGGCCTCATAGCAGCTGGGGGGGGGGGGGGGGAGGTGCTTCAGGTTCACCACCTGTAAGAGTGTCCTAGGTAAACGTTCTTTCTAATGTTTACTTATTTCTGAGAGAGAGGGAGAGACACAGAATCGGAAGCAGGCTCCAGGCGCTGAGCTGTCGGCACAGAGCCCTACAGGGGGCTCAAACTCAAGGACCAGGAGATCATGACCTGAGTGAAGTTGGATGTTCCTTCTGTGACAGGTCTGCCTTCCCCCAGCATTCTGAAGAAGGGTCCCATTGGGCCCAGCATTTGGGGCCAGTTTTTTCCTTTGGGGCTGGGACGCCCTCTCCAGAGTGATATCAACCCCCACTGCCACAGGCACCTGCCTCGGGCTTGCTGGCACCCTTGGGGGAGCCCCAGCCCCCCGACTTCTCTGGCAGAGGCACAAAGGAAACCTGTCCAAAGAGAGAGAAAAGGCCAGAGACAGAGGGGAGGAGACATGTCTTCAACTTCAACTGTGCTGTGCTGGGGTCCTACATGAAATAAGGACGATTTTTTAAATTGAAAAAATGAGGAAATTGAGTTGCTTTGATTAGACTGTTTGTTTCCTGTTTCACTGATTGTTCCTGGGATTTGTGTAAATTTAGATTGGAGTGAAATGGAGAACTTTGGGAGGCAGGAGCCGGCTCCTGGAGGTTGAGTTTGCACGTCTTCTGTGTTATCCTGGGTCTTCCCAGCACGGCTGTCTGGACCACGCATTCTATTAGCGATTGCTCTTTACAAAAAATAAAAAAATGAAACTAGTGACTCTTCTCTACAAAAGAAATGTATCAAACATCAAAACTGTATAGTTAAGTATAGGCAAAGATGGGGAATACAGACCTGTGTGTCTTGAAAATTGATCCTTAATAGTTTAATGTTATAAAAGAGAAATATGTTTATTATAGTAGAGTTAGCACACACTAATAAACGGCAAAAAAAAAAAATCCCACTCTCCCACCATCCAATTAAAAATTCCTGCTTTTTTCTCTTCCTCCATCACTTACAACAAAAATGGGATTTCATCATGGTTGACTCTTTTCTAACCTGCTTTTATTTTTACTGAAGATATATATATATATTTCTGCGTGTTTATTGAATAGAATTTGTAGGTTGCATAATGTGGATGCACTTTAATTCATTTAAGGGATGTCTACATGTGGACCTTTCAGTTGTCTCTAATTTTTTTTTGTGCTTCAACTATAATATTCTGCAAACCGTATTCTTCAGCTAAACGTTCAGACTTGCCCAATGATGTGCTGAAGAGGCTTTCTGGGGCTCCAGGGGGAGTGGAACCGTGATCGTAGCATTTGCAGATTTTCTAAGGTTTATGTCCCTGTCCTCTTCCACCTTGACCAGAATCAAACTGAAGCGTGTGCAGCTCGGAGGGGTGAGGTGTGTGCGGACGGTTCTCACAAGCCCACACGAGCTGTTTCCAACATCACTGGAACCACCTGTGCTCATATTTTAGGATAAATCCCTGAAAGTGGAATTTCTGGGTCGGTGGTTATGATCACTGGAAAAGATTTTTATCTGTTTTGTGTAGCTATCCTTCAGAAATATCGAAGTTTCTACTCCCGTCAGGAACAGATGGGGTGTGTCTGGAAGCTTCTGATTTCCCCAGGGTCCCGTCTGTTAGAAGGTGGAATGGATCACCTCTTCAGGCAGCGAGATGTCTGTCTCCTAGGGCTCTACCCGTGGACCTGAACTAGACATTCAGCCTGGTGGCCAAGCATTCAAATAAAGGAAGAGTTGACCTGAATCTTCGAGGTGTCTCTTTTAACTCTGAGATTCTAGGAAAAGTGAAATAACAGAACAATGACAACAAGTGAGAGGCCAGGAGACAATTCATGATGCACACCACGCACAAGTGATGTAAGCGATCTAAAGGAGCCTGGCACAGAAAACCTCCACAGACCTGAGCCTTGTTCCAAAAGCAAAGGTGTTAGTTGATGTTTGGGACCCTGGGTCTTCATCAGTTCCTCTGCGATCACGGAAGCCCGGATCGTTGGAATCAGTGGCAGACTGGACAGATGCAGGAGGCACTGGGAAGACGGATAGGCCATGCTTAGAAGATTCTTCAGGGCCAGTTTTGCCCACCACCCACAGCCGGTGTGAGAGGCGATCCCCCGGAAAGGGATCCCTGCCCCTGTCTCCAGCCAGTGTCTCTCAGCCGACCCTTACCTGACTGCCTTCCCTTGTCTCCCTCTTTTCATTTTAGGGGTTGAAAAAAATCCCAGTGTAATTCAGCTCTCTGCTGCTGCACCCAGAGCACAGCAGGTGGGACAGAAGTGTATGGTGTGAAATAGATCTGAGTTCTGGTTCCGTGCCAGGGATCAGACCTTCCACACTTTACTCGAGTTCGTACAAGCCAAATATCAGATAACATTAACGTTTACATTCTGCGTCGAAAGCCGTCCCGAGAGTTTATTGATGTTTGCAGCATCTGATTCCACTATAGCTGGAGAAGGCCAAGAGGAGAATCTTCTAATTTTTCCTGTTGACCTTTGGAAAGTAGCATCCTGTGACTTTCTCCATAAAGCCCCTGACCTTCAAGCGTCTAAATCTTCAACTTTTCCACAAATTATGGCACTTCCTCCCCAACCCCGTGTTTCCTTTAACAGGCATGGAATGGCATCTGTGTTTGCTTTCACCTCCTGGGGGGTGGGGAGGTGGCCAGAGGAAGAGTGGCTGTGTCCACAGCAGGGACTTGCTTCCCCAAACGCCACCTTCGCCCTGGCCCGGGAGGTGGCAGCCCACGGGGGATGCTTTCAAATGAGACAAGGGACAGTTTAGGGCAAGAAGTGGTTTCGGGGCACCTGGAGTGGCTCAGTCGGTTCAGTGTCTGACGTCAGCTCAGATCATGATCTTGCTGCTCACGAGTTGGAGCCCCGCATCGGGATCTGTGCTGACAGCTCAGCCTGGAACCTGCTTCAGATTCTGTTCTCCCTCTTTCTCTGCCCTTCCCCTGCTCTCACTCTGTCTCCGTCTCTTTTGAAAATAAATTAAAAAAAAAATAAAGAAGTGGCTTCAAAAAACCATTCTCACGCCAGATGAATTCTCTGATCTTGCAATTCTGTTTGTCTTTTTCTTGCTTGGCTATTTCCCTCTGAAGTCTGAGGCTCCTTTCTCTGAGTTTTGTTTAAGTTTGTTTATTTTGAGAGAGACAGAGACAGCATGAGTGGGGGAGAGAGAGAGAAAGAGAGACAGAGACAGAGACAGAATCCCAAGCAGGCTCCATGCTGTCAGTTCAGAGCTCGATGTGGGGCTTGATCCCATGAACTGGGAGACCATGACCTGAACTGAAATCAGGATTCCGATGCTTAACTGACTGAGCCACCCGGGCACCCTTGAGACTCCTTTCTTTACGCAAGTGCAGTTGTGAGTGGTGGGATGCGGTTTATGTGAAGACAAGAGGAAAGCGCGGCAAAGACACGCCTACCGTCGTCCGTGAGTAAAATCCAAGCACGCGTGGCCTGTGCAGACATGCAGAGGAAGATGTCAGTGGCCAAGCGCTTGGGCTGGGGGTCCCCATGCCCTGCTGCCTGGGCGGTGGGGGTCTTCCTCAGGCACCGGGAACACCACGCAGGCTTGCATATTCGCATTCCCCTTTTGTTCCCATGGCTGCTAATTGTCCCTGCCCGAGTTCAGAGCTTTATTCTTTCGGGTCTGAAGGATTACAGTTCCCTCCTTACTCATTTTCCTTAGAATCCGTATCCCGGACCCATCCTTCATGCATACTCTAGCCAGAAAAATCCCGAGATGTCAAATCAAGGCTATCCCTTCCCTGTGGAAAATCTTCGGTGGCTTTCTGTTGCTAGGGGATAAGCTCTAAGTCTGTCACTTCACCCCTTGCAGTGTGTTAGCTAACCTCCAGCCACCTCCCCAGCCTTATCTCCCAGCTCCGTGGGGACCACTCACTGCCTCTGAAGCGACGCACTTACCGGCGAGCATTGTGTCGCCAAGACCTTGAGCAGAGCCTGTGTCTGCCAGGAGGTCTGTGTCGGAATGTTACCCGAGGGAACACGTGCTGCTCAGAATTAGATTTCGTCTCATAGATTTTTAGGATAGACGGGCCCCTCGCTATCTTCTTCTAATCTTCCAGCATTATGGGTGAGGGAACGAAAGTTCAGGGATGATGAGAATTACCCAACGCCACCCAGAATGATGAGAACAGCTCCTGCTATTGACTGCTTTTCTATACACCCGGCCAAGTGTTTAAAGCATCGCACTGAATTATCTCAGCCTCCTTACTCAATTACAGAGAACTTGAGATCCAGAGACGTTAAGTGACTACCTGAGTCACTGGTCAAGGCAGCTGATGCATATGGCCGGCACGGGGCCCTGCTCGAGCCCAGCTGTCTGGCTCCGAGGCCTCTCTTCTCCGCCCTTACTGTGATGCGGGTCACACGCCTCTTTGGGGTATTTGTGCATGTGCCTCATTTGTCCAGCTCTCCTTGTCAGCTTCTAGGGAGCAGGGTCCTTACCGCACAAGCCTTTGGACTCCATAGTGTAGATTCTCCACAAACACGCTGTGCTATCTCTAGTTCAGGGTCTGGAGCCCCTGAGCAGGTGGTTAATGCCCTGGGAGACCCCAGCCCTTCTGTATGATGCAAGGTGCTCTTTCTCTCGAGGACATAATTTCAGTCCCCTCGAGTCCTCGTGTCTGCCTCTGTCTGAACACCGTGCACACCCCGTCCTCAGACTTGCCCGAGCGCTGGGCCCGGACTCCTGCGGCCATGTTTACTGGCATTGAACCTTGTCCTTTGCTAAGCCTGGGAGTCTGACGGCCCAAATGGGCCATGTCTCTGCTGTGCTCATCACTCCTCTGCCCACACTTTCTGATGGTGAAACGCCTCCATGCTGGCCATTCCCAGCGTAGTGCATTTGGGATAAATACATGAGTTTCGTCTTCCTAGTAAGACGGTGAGATCCACAGAACCAAGAAGCAGCTCCCTGTGGCCACCAGGACGGCGCAGGCTGTTCGGAGGAACCAGGCTCAGGAAAACAGGCATGGTGTCGGTGCCTCTTTCTGTGCTCGCAACCGTGAGAGCCGAGTGGGCACATCACATCCGTTACTTCTCATCGCAACTCTGGGGGATAGATATTTTTATCTCCACTTAATAAATGAGGAAATTAATCCTTTAAAGTTCCACAGGGCACCTGGGTCATCCTTAGAGGTGGGACCAGGTTTTCAACTCACCTCTGGCTCTGAAATCCATGTTTCCCTCCCGCGCAAGGCTTTATTGATGTATCCACCATAAAGAAGGCAACATCATAAATCTCCTGGAGGCACTGAATTGTGTATTGCACTCCTTCTGTGCATCGGGGTTGGAGGCTGTGGGCTAGGCAGGCTTGGGGAGCCCTGCGTTACTTATGGTGAAATGATCCCTAAGTCTCCAGTTGATCAGAAAAGAAAGGAGTGCTCATCAGGATCCAGCATGAGATCAATGAGGACAAGTCAAGTCAAATTAGCCCCATTCATCTTGGGATAGCAGTAGTGTTACTAGATGTATAGGCCAGTCTGAGAAATGACAGAAACACCATATAACTAACTTTTCAGGGAGTTTAGCAAGTTCCCAGACACATAAAGAAGTGTCTTGTAGACACATAAAGAAGTAGAGATTGGTGATGACTTCTAGAACATTCTATAATTATACCCTAAATGAGATTGATTAATAGATTGAAAGGATATTGATTGGCAGATTGAAGTATTGGCGGCAAGGTTTATTCTTAGCTAGTTGTTGCTCAACATTTTAATCAAATAGCTTGGAGGAGACACCAGAGGGTGTGCCTGCCACCTGCTGTGTGGGTAGGAGTTGGCACCATTGGTATTCCCTCTTCCTTGGATGTCTCTTTTTTTTGGAGGGGGCCCTTGACAAATATTCCTCACTTCTTTTTTTTTTAATTTTTAAAAATTCATTTATTTATTTTGAGAGAGTGAGCATAAGTGGGGGAGGGGCAGAGAGGAAAGACAGAATCCCAAGCAAGCTCTGCATCATCAGCACAGAGCCCAATGCAGGGCTCAGTCCCACAAAGTGCAACATTGTGACCTGAGCAGAGATCAAAAGTCGGGTGCTTAATCAACTGAGCCCCCAAGCACCCCCAAATTTCCGCATGTCTCTGGTCACTGGTCTTTTCTCGGTTTCTTTTATGCATTTTTTATCCTTTGCCTATTCTTTTTTTTTTTTAATGTTTTTAATGCTTATTTAGTTTTGAGAGAAGGAGAGAGAGAGAGAGAGCATGAGCGGGGTGGGGCAGAGAGAGAGGGAGACGCAGAATCGAAAGCAGGCTCCAGGGTCCAAGCTGTCAGCACAGAGCCCGACACGGGGCTCAAGCTCATGAACTGTGAGGTCACGACATCAGCCGAAGTTGGGTGCTTACCCAACTGAGCCACCCAGCCACCCTTATCCTCTGCCATTCTTTAGAGGTAACTGGGTTCTGAAGATTCTTTCCAGGGCACCCTCACCTCTCACTTATGGAAATGCCACCTCTTTACCTGGACCCACTTTGCCTCTTTCAAAATGGCAGCTCCTGCTTTCAGACCCAGCCACGTGGAGTGTGTCTGCTTTACTGTCCTAAGCACCCTTCACATCCCAGCGAGCTCAGCCCTTTGTCTTCCCCCCACCCCTGGTCCTCCTCCTGCAGTCAGGGCATAGACCTCCCCTGTGCCAGTTGTCCTTGCCACAAATTCCAGCTGTGACCTCTGGCTTCACTCTCTGCTCCCACATCACTCCTCATGTCTGTTGTTTGTGAATTTCCTCAACGTGCCTCTCCTTCCCCGTCTCCACCGCTACTGCTGAAATTCCTGCCAGCATCGTGCCTCCACGGAACTATGAGAAGCTTCCTACTTGAGGACCCTGTGACTGCTGCTCCGCATCCGGTCTTGCGCCCATCACAACATACTCAAGTGCAGTCAGAGAGGTCTTTCCAAAGTACCGATAGGGTCAGGCCACTGGCCCGATTACATCAAGTCAGCTGTTTCTGCACGTCTTGTCCTGAGTTTCTGACGGAACCTACTCTACCTGCACACCTTCCACCTGTTTGCTCTTCAGCCTCATCTCTCCGGACTCCAGTACCCCGGACGCAACGCTCCAGGCACAGTGAACTTTATTTACAATTCGAAAAGGGCACGCTTTCTCTCATTTTCAGGACACCGTACATGTGGTTCCTTTCGCCTGAAATATTCTTTCTTCCAGGTAGGTAGTCCTGCTCACTTTTTCTTTCTCATCTCAGATTCACTTTCCTTCAAAAACCTTCTCTGATGCTCCAAGCCTGAGTTAGCTGTTCTTTTCATGTGCTCACTCAGCTATCGCTTATATAGAGAATGAATGACCCAAACACACGGCTAACTAAAGACAGATAGAAAAAATTTTACCCTTTGGGCTCAAATACTCAAGGCACATACTTAGGTTGGGCAGTGTTTGATGTATTTTGTTAGCAAATAATATAAATCACATCAGTGTGGTGTGAAATCCACCTGATACAATCTTCCGTGGGTGAAGGTGATGAATTCTCCCGAGACCCCCATCATGCTCCCAGGGACCTTCACATGGTCTCTCTGGCCGATTGTACATCTCTAACACCCCCGATGTCGTCCTTGGTAATCGGACAGATTTCCACTAGAGCAAACCAGCACTCAGAGCAGCATTTAACGCCTCTGCTCTAAGTAACCGTTTATTTTTGTGTGATGTGCTTACAACTTTGATTCCTACAACTTTCCTCTGAGGAGATTTTTTTTCTTTTCTTTTTTTCTTTTTTTTTTTTTTTTGCTGCTGTTGTTTAATTACATGAATCGCCAGGGATATGACCCTGGAACTTGGGAAGAAAATTAAAAATAATTTTTAAAAAGATGGCAAATGAACCTGACAGCTCATTTATCAATGCCTGTCTTACTGCCTACTCCTGGCTGGTGGGCGAAAAAATCCGTGAAGCAAATTTGTAACTTAGGGCAGGATTTGAAGCAGTGAGGTTTCATGTCTTTAATTTGTGAAGGTATTACTAGGCTATTGTCTATTTTCTTCCAGAGATATTCTTTTTCTTCTTTTTTTTTTTAACATTTATTTATTATTGAGAGACAGAGAGACGAAGTGTGAACAGGGGAGGAGCGGAGAGAGAGGGAGACAACAGAATCGGAAGCAGGCTCCAGGCTCCCAGCTTTCAGCAAAGAGCCCGACGTGGGGCTTGAACCCACAAACCGTGAGAACATGACCTGAGCCGAAGTCGGATGCTTAACTGCTGAGCCACCCAGGCGCCCCCAGAGATATTCTTTGGAATCTTTCTAGTGTGTTCATTAGTCTCCTTGGATAACATTTTTAAAAAGATGTGCATAAAATCATACTGTGGTGAAACACACAGCAGTTGTAAACATCGTGTAATAACTAAAACAACCCTGGCACATTTTAGGCTCTCAATGTTTTTTTTTAATTAAAAGGAATAAAGTTCGTATTTTTATTCATTTTAACCTCAGAGCACTCTTTTTTTTTTGTTTTTATTTACACATATTTCTAATTTGCTTTCATTCTTTTTTTTTTTTTAAAGTTCACTTGTGTTTTAGAGAGATAGAGAGCAAACAGGGGAGGAACAGAGAGAGGGAGACAGAATCCCACGCAAGTTCTTTTCCATTAGTGCAGAGCCCGATGCGGGGCTCGAACTTACAACATGACCTGAGCTGAGATCAAGAGTCAGATGCTTAACTGACCGAGCCACCCAGGTGCCCCAAATTTCTAATTTCAATTTTATGTCAATGTATAGTAACTGCTTTCCTGTATATTATGGCAATGTTCATGACAGATATTGACCTGAAAAGTATAAAATCATTTATTAGGAAAAAATGATGTTGAAAATTTGAAGAGAATAGTGATTTCATCCAATTTAGCCAGTGAACTCCTGAGAGTGAGTTTTTGTTGTTGTTTGTTTTATTTCTAAGAGAGAGGAAGAGCATGAGCAGGAGAGGGGCAGAGAGAGACAGAGAGAGAGAGAATCTGAAGCAGGCTCCACACTGACAGCAGAGAGCCTGAGGTGGGGCTCGAACTCACAAACCATGAGATATGACCTGAACCAAAGTCAGATACTTAACCGGCTGAGCCACTCAGACACCCATGCTATTCTTTTAATCTGCATTTTT
This sequence comes from Helogale parvula, assembly GCA_004023845.1. NCBI lineage: Eukaryota > Metazoa > Chordata > Mammalia > Carnivora > Herpestidae > Helogale > Helogale parvula. Next base: position 170,084 of record PJEM01002509.1, read on the forward strand.
TAAACAACTCAGTGGCTAAGGCCATTTTGTGTATTTACAGATGAATTCGAAATCTTATTTTGAGAAGTATTTTTGTCTGTTCTTCTGTTTAGCTGTCTGTTTTCTTACTGGTTTATAAAAGTTTTTTATGTAATGTTTATGGGCATCTACGAGGTAAGGGGTTTAGTGTAGCTGCAAATAAGAACTCGCCCAAGCCCTCCTTTATTCCTGAGGGCTCACTGGAAGTTCTACAGGATGGCCGGTTAAACCTATTTCTCCCAGTTTGGGAGTGTTTCCCGGTAGGACCAGGCCCAGGGTGAGGTGAGAAAGTTCACTCCTTGCCTTAAACAAATGGCAACATGTTCATGTTCACCTGACGGCTCAGTTAAGATGGTCTGTCCCAACGATTACAACAGGACCAATGACCCTTTGAAAGTAGTCACTGGTCAACAATATTCACCTAATGTTGCAGTAGTGCTCACGTGGCCCGGGAATGAGGAGCCTCCCAAGCTGCACAAAGAGCTGAGGAGTCCCGGAAGGTAAAGGACACTTGGATGCCAACTCTCTCCTGACAGACAGACAGTGGCCTCAGCTGTGCCCAGACACTTCCAGTAGCAGAACGTTCCATCCTGTTTTCAAGGCAAACAGACCCACTATTGGTCAGCTCTAATTATAAGAAAATCCTGAGCTATATACATATGAAATGTGGCTCCTGTTGCTTCTACTCACGGATCTTCGCTCTGCCCCCTGGGGGTACAAGGTATAGGAACCCTCACCCCCTTTCCATTGGGTACCTGAGACAGCCATTTTGTCAGTATGTCTTCCCAATTTTTCTTTTAGACTCTAAATGAAAACTAGCCTTTTTGGAATAAACATCTTTAAGCCAGATTAAAAAAATAAAAAACATCATGATCAAAGAACGCACCAAGATTGAAGATGAGGCATTTATTGAGGACATTTTCTTGTTCAGTAACATCCATCATGTTCCCCTTTATTTTTCCTCTTATTAAACAGTGATTACCAAGTGGCTCCCGGTAGACTCATTAAAATCCTTAACTTCCTTTATTACAGGTAATGCCCCTCAGTGTGTAGACCAGTTTCCTTCCTGCCTGCCCACACCCGCTGCTGCCTTTTTTGGATTATTGTTAACTGAACAATTTTGCAGTGGGGCTCTTTTAAGCGGGTGACCCCGGTGAAAGGCAAAGCACCGCGCAAGTTTTCCTTTTGTGCATGTTGTTCATATTTCAAGGTAATTTGCAGAACTGTTGTAATGTGTCTTCGCTCATGTACATGAGGAGCCGTCATTCATAATTCTGTTTCCTGAAATTCAAGAACTTTCACGGAGCTTTTCTGAACACAAGCCGCACGGCATGTTCTGACCTTTAAGGGAAGGGGGGACCTAAAAAGAGAGATTTGTTGATTCCTGATAATCAAGAACACTCGGGCACTCTGGAGCTGTTCTTTTTCTTAGTCTCTAAATAGACGATTTGTAAGCATTTATTCCTTCTCTAGCCAATAAATATGTATGAGGTTCCTGCTTCAGTCGGGCCCCGGGCGAACGTGTGGGGGACACAATGGTGAGGACCGTCCTCACCAGCTTGCCTGCTGCTTGGGGGGCCTGGTGACAACTGCATGGTGTGCGGGTACAACGTGCCTCGGAGAAGGTGCTCAGGACGCTGTCGCCGGCTCCAGCGCTGCCGTAACGGCCGCCCGTCCACCGCCACCTCTGTCCCACTACGGCTCCTGCGGCCACCGCCCCGGCTGTGAGTTCTGGCGCCGCCGGTTCCTTCCTTCTCCTGCCATCTCGTCTGCTGCCACTGGTATTACTACCACTACTACCACCGCTACTACTGCGGTGAGTTCTGGCTCTGCCGGCACCACCACTACTACTGTGGTCACCTCTGCTGCCACTACTGTTGTCACTACCACGACTACCACTGCCTTCTGGTGGTGCTGCCACCACTCACACAGCTACTCCTGCTACTTCTGTCCCTGTCCTGTCCCTGCACCACAGTCACTGCTCTGTCACCGCTTCAGTCCTGCCACTGAATAACTCCGTGACCTTGAGGAGCACTCAATCTCCTGGGATGTCTCGTCGCCTGTAAAATTAGAAGCAGATCCGTGTTTCTGCCTGCAAGGTGGCGATGATCATCATGGTACCAAAAATTAAAGTGGAGGAGATTAGTATACAAATATTTAGGGGGTGACAGTTTTGAGAAGTTTGCTTATGGAAGCATTTCCCTGTATGTGTTAATATGAACCAATGTGTTAATAAAAGTATGAACCAAATTAACCTGGCAAACATCTTTTTTTGTTGTTGCTATTTCTCAGTGTTAACAGAACCCATTTCTCAGAAAAAAGAAATCTCATGTTCCAGGGAACAGTATTTTTTCCCCTTGGTAATGAACTATGTGATTTCCAAAGATCTTTCCAGCCTTAATGTTCTATGACTTTATTCTGCCTTCTGTTTTTGTTTTTGTTTTGTTTTTATTTAGTTTTGTTTTTCTTTTACTTTAGAGAGAGAGCGAAAGCAAGCAAAGGAGAGGGACAGAGGAAGAGAGAGAGAGAGAGTCTTAAGCAGGCTCCACACTCAGCATGGAGCCTGATGAGGGGCTCGATCCCACAACCCCGAGACCATGACTTGAGCCAAAATCAAGAGTCAAATGCTCAAGTGACTGAGCCACCAGATGCCCCAATTCTGTTGTGTCTTAAAATCTCCTGGGGGGACCAGGCATCCTACTGTGTTTAAATAAGCTAATTATTCCTCATTCTCTCTTTTTCTTTAGAAATTTCCCACCCTGAAGGACAAAGGACAGGGTCACCTCTAATACAGTGGATGGTTTTTGCATATTGCTTCACTTGCTCACAGACTTTGTTAACACAGAATACTCACTGGGTACTGAATACTGGAAGATTCTCCTTCCCCTACACCATCTCCTCTCAACTGATTAACCCCAGTTTCCTCTGTGTGATTCTCTGTTGATAGGAAGCAATGCACAGCAATACATTTCATGAGCTGGGGGCAGAGCGGTCGGTATTTAGTGAGCACTTAGCCGTGGGATAGTTGCTATGACACATAAAATAAATCTGAGCGTGATCTTTGCCTTAAAGAAGCTCACAATCTAGCATTGTTTGGGGAAGCATGCATTTGGCAGAGCATGTTAAAATGTAATAAACTTGTTAAATAGCAAACATTCCCCTAATGATGAAAAAGACAAACCAATTACATCTTCTCTGCTTTCAGTTTTTAAAACACCTGCAGCAATAATGTGAGTAAGAGGTATGGTGTGGATCTTGCTACTTGCTCCTAAGCTTCCATATTTAGTTTGTGACATTGATTTGATATTATTAGTTTTCCATTCTTTTCAGCTGCCATATTGCCCCTCGTTTCACGTGGCAATGATATGCACTGGCCTCAGAGGGAATTTTGGCTTAGACCAATAAGGGACATTTAATTTTTGGATGGGTTTCTTAGACAAGTAATGGAAACAATAGCCAGGAAGCCAAACTGACTTGATTTATAAGGACGAGGCTTTCCTGAGAAATTGGTAAAGATTAGCGGGGACTAAAGACTTTAGGATTTGGGCATCAAGAGCCCAGCTTAGAACACTAGGGGTAGAATATATAAGAAATGCTTTGAAGGAAAAAAAGGACATTGATCACATTATAATCATTTTCCTCCCCCAAAGGAGATAGATTCAAAAGTAGGTTTAAGTGTGAGTGCTGGAGGGAGGGTGGCCAAAACATGGGGTGCTCAAGAAAGTCTCCCCTGCTCCCTCGTTATCCACTAACCCCGGAGAGAACAGAGCCTAGCACGTTCTTTGTGGGGACACAAGAGCCTGAATGTCACTCCACACTTTCCAGACTAGAGCTGAGGAAAACTAATGTTCTTTTAGAGAAACCAGTGTTAAGAATAGTCCTGGAACTATGGGCTGTCTGGTCCAGAGAGCAGATGAGCACGTCTTGAAGGAGGTGTCTAACTGGCCGGCTGGTGGCGGGGACGCCATTCTGCTGTCCCCATCTTGGGGCAAGGAATGCACCTGGCAGTTCTGAACATCCCTCTTCCCACAAAAGAATGAAAACGGTGCTTGGAAAACCCAGCAGATGGGGGTGCCTGGGGTCAGGACAAGGATGGAGAGGCTGGAGCAGGTGCCTAAGTGGAACAGCCAGGGCTGGGGGGGGGGGGTCAACACTAGCGATGTGCATGGCCGCAGGGGACGGTGGAGGGGGGTTGGGACAGAGCGGCTCAAGGACGGGGAAGCCTGCCCCGTGTGTGGGCCACAGCCCTGCCTCCAAGAAGTGGGATGGGAGATGGAGGGAAGGACGGGGACAGGGAGCGGGTTTGGAGTGGACTCTACCTGCACAAAAGACTTGCCTAAACTGCCAAGTGGTGCATCTTGAATTGACAATTTTAAATGGAAATGTCCACCATCCCTCTAAAATAAGAGGTTGAAAAATCAAGCGTCTCTGTGTAGTGACTAGATCCAGAGCCTGCTCGGGGACCGTGGCCGAGGGCTGGGTGTTCGGCTCGTGCCAGCAGCCTTCCAGGAGGAAACGACCTCCTACGCTTGAGAAAGAGGAACGTTGCCTCCATTAATGAGAAGAAATGCCTCTTTCATCTTAAAGCAGGTTTCGTATGTAATATAAACAATGCTTTGACCTGCTCTAGCCTATCACTAGAAGGAAGATTTTTTTGTACGTTTACTTATTTATTTTGAGAGGGAGAGAGAGTGAGGGGCAGAGAGAGGGGGGAGAGAAAGAATTCCAAGCAGGCTGCACACTGTCAGCATGGAGCCTGATGCAGGGCTTGAACTCTCAAACTGAGATCATGACCTGAGCAGAAATCAGGAGTTGGATGCCCAACTGCCTGAGCTACCTAGGCGCCCCAGCAGGTGGTTTTTTCTTTAATGTGTACATTTTTCTAGTGTTTTAGCTTAATAAGGTCTTTCTTATAAACTGATTAGGAGTTGACTTATTTTGCATTAAAAAATTTTTTTGAATTTGTTTTATAGAGTGAGAGTGCTCGAGTTAGGGGAGAGGGGCAGAGGAAGAGAAAGAGGGAGGGAGAGAGAGAGAGAGAGAGAGAGAGAGAGAGAATCTCAAGCAGGCTCCACACTCAGTGCTCCATCCCATGACCCTGGGGTCATGACCTGAGCTGAAATCAAGAGTCAGATGCTCAACTGATTGAGCACCCCAGGCCCCCCAGAAGTTGACTTACTCTAAACCCTGTGGGTGAAATGAAATCTTCTGGTATTTTCTGTGCTGTCCATTTCTGAGTTCTACCTCTTCATTCCAACACAACCGTCTCTGTTACCCGTTGCCAACCCTCACGCCCCACATAGGTCCACTTCTGCCTCCTCCCGCGCCACCTGGGCCTTGGAACCTGTCAACCCCACCATCCTTCAGTGCGTCACCAGGCCTTGGAGGGTAATTAGGGCTCTGAGTCATACATTTAAATTAACTGATACACCTGAAGTCGTAACTGGCTTTAAGACCTAGGTCTCCTCCTGGAAAGTAAGTATAAATTGAATTTTTTTAATAAATTAAATCACTTTAATTATTCGAAAGTGGTCTGATGAGAGCATCTAATTGTGACTTATTTTGAAAAAGTGACAAATTCCTTTACGGATTGGTTAATTACCATTTATCCATTCGAGTAATTTGTGTATGCATGTGTTTGGGCACTGTGCTAGGTACTTAACTGATCTTGGTTGAAAACCATTTGTGGAACATGGAACTTGCTCACTCTGGTTGCTTTCTCCTGTGTTCTTCTAGTGACAGCAGAGTGTGGTGACAGTAGAGTCCCTTCTAAAGGTTGTCCAGGAAAAAGGTACGAGCATGTATTTTAAAGAAGATGGTAATTTTCCCTTTGGGTATTAGAAGAGTCTCCCTTCATTATTTTCATATCTATTTCGCCTTTATTTCCGGGACCCTTGAATCGTTGCAGGTCGTGCAAACACGGTCACGTTACTTATGTGACCAGGCAGTGAGCGCACTTCACGGAACTGGCTTCCGCAGGCTGGGAGGTGCTCTACGGTGAGCGTTCTTTCAGTAGCAAGAATTGGAAAGCTGAAAAGGAACAATGGCATTTTGGCCCCTCGTAAATTTCAGCAAACTATTGATTATGAAGCCATTGCAATTTTGTTTTCTCATTTAGTAAACATCTGGTAGGGACCTACTATGTGCTGAGCACTCTTAGATGCTGTGGATACACACATTTATCTGAGAATAAGCCAGGTGTGACAAACACATCATTCATTGACACACGCCATTTGAGTATGCACGTGACAACTCTTTATTCATGCTTAGTGTGTGACTGAAGACAGCTAGCGGTGTCACTGGCGGTCACCTGCCAGGTGCTTGGTTAGGGCTGAAGGGCAGCTCACTCCTGAGGCAAAGTGGGTGCTGTAAAGAGCCGATAGAAGGAGTTTTTCTTGGAGAACATACTTGAGTTGAGCCTTGATATTGGGGAATGGGTACTACAAGTATCAGAATTGAGGCGTGGAGGGTGAGCGGTGAGGATGACAATGTGCACTGAAGCTCAGGCTAAAACGGAGTTCCTGTCCAGGAATGTTAGACGTAAGCAGGTAGGCAGGGAATTTGGGTTTTGCTTTGTTTTGTTTTTCTGTACAGGCTGTCTTGAAAGAAACCTTGAGTATACCCCTAGCAGATTAAGCTTTTTAAAAAAAATGTTTATTTATTTTTGAGAGAGAGAGAGAGAGACAGAGAGCAAGCAAGGGAGGCACAGAGTGAGAGAGGGAGACACAAAATCTGAAGCAGGCTCCAGGCTCTGAGCTGTCAGCACAGAGCCCGACCCAGGGCTGGAACTCAAGGACTAGGAGGTCATGACCTGAGCCAAAGTTGGATGTTTAACCGACTGACCCACCTAGGCGTCCCCAGCAGAGTAGGCTTTTATTTGTCATTCGTTGTTTGACACGTGCCACTTCTCTTTATTTAAGAGAGGTGTCCCCTTGTTGACATGGACAGTTCTGGCGGATGCTGCTAGTTGTCTGACATTGGGCCCTGGGAACTTAGAATAAAGACTACATTTCCCACATTTCCCAGACTGCTTTGCACTATGGGTGGTCACGTGCCTAGGCTTTGGCCAATCGGTTTGGGTCTTCTGGAATGAGGCATAATGGGATCTCATCAGGGAAGTGTTTGCCCCGGGCCTTCTTTGTCCTCTTTCATGTCTGGAATACAGATGTGATGGCTGGACCCAGGCCTGACATCCACTCGCACTGCAGGTACCACTCCTATTGTCCCCAATACTTTAGGGACCCATGAAAAAAATTTAAGTCCTTTTATTTTACTTTTTTGTAAAGTTTTTTTTTACTTATTTATTTTGAGAAAGACAGAGGGGGAGAGGGGCAGAGAGAAAGGGAGAGAAGAGAATCCCAAGCAGTCTCCACCATTAGCATGGAGCTGATGTGGGGCTCAAACCCATGAACCATGAGGTCACGACCTGAGCTGAAACCAAGGGTCGGATGCTCAACTGACTGAGCCCCCAGGCACCTCTCAAGTCTTTACAAAATCAGAAGAAAGGGCACGTAAGTGGCTTTGTCAGTTAAGCATCCGACTTCGGCCCAGGTCAATATCTCATGGTTCATGGGTTCGAGCCCCGCCTCAAGCTCTGTGCTGACAGCTCAGAGCCTGGAGCCTGTTTCTGATTCTGTGTCTCCTTCTCTCTGACCCTCCCCTGCTCATGCTCTCTTTCAAAAATAAACATGAATTTAAAAAAAATCAGAAGAAAGTAAAGTAGATGTTTTAGTGGAAGAAAATGTTTTAATATGATGTTCATACATCTACCTTTTTACCAATGGGGCCATTAAATATAATTTTTAATAAGTTTTGAAGGCTCCATGGAAGCCAGCGTGCCCAGGGCCAGCAGAAGGCATGTGTTGGAGCCGCAGCTTCACAAGGACGGAGCAAGGGACAGCAGCCCCGAGGCACTGGGGCGGCCCCCCCACCCCCCGCCCGGGCGGCCCACCCAGGGCATCCAGTGTGCCGAGTACAGCCTCCTGTGTTGAGCCTGCTGTACGTGGCTGTTTGCCACATGGAGTTCCTGCTAATGCAGACGAAGCCACTGTCTACTGCTTGGTGCTAACTGCAGACAAGCCGAGGGGAAGGGTCCAGTGCGCGCTGATGCCTCTCGCAGGATCTGCTATAGAGCTTTGCTTCGGAAGGCGGGGTCACCTGGATGTTGGACTCAAAAGCCAGACGCTCTCCAACAGCTCCCAGCATCAAAAAGGAAAAGAAAAAAAAGCCCCAAACTCTTCCTCTGTCTCTCTAGTGTAGGGTCACCATGCAAAGTGGGCTCAGTGGTACTGCTTCCGAGTACAGATCGATTCCAACCAGCTTTCTCGAGGGGTCAGACTCTCTCAGCACTTCGAGATCCCCCAACACAGGAAACCAACTCTTTATTCATAGGTCTTAGGGCGTAGGGGGTGTTTTTCTCCTGACCGTGCCCTGGGGTCCGCTCCTGGTCTGCCAAGGCCACGTTCTGTGCTGTCGCGGGGGCTCACACCCCCCACCTCTGGCCCCAAAACCCCTGGTGTAACAAGCAAGAAGTAACAAAACTCATTCAAACTGACTTCTTCCAAAACAGATGATTCCTTTCAAGCTCATTTAAATGCACGGTGACTCCCTCATTTCAAGACTCTGGTTCCCTGGTTTGGGTCTGAGTGAGGTGATGAGTCAAAGACCTGGGGGCTTGGAAGAGGGGCCCAAACCCTTGAGAGATTTACATTGTCAGTCACAGTCAAGGATGACTCGACGGCGGTCCTTCTCAGAGGAGTTCCGTGCTCCTTGGCATCTTGTGATTCATCTAAATAAACTGAAAAAGGGCTCAGTAGGCAATAACACATCAGTGAAAACACCAGCAATAACAGAACATTTCTCTCTCTGTCTGTCTCTCTCCTTCTACATGTAGCATCAAGAGTAGGCCAGGTTGGACCTGCCTCGCATTCATTTATAAGAGCGGTCTTTATGCCGCATTGATTTTTCAGCCGCTCGGTAAAAGCCGGCTAAAATATTAGCTTGTGCATTAGATGCAACATTTTGGCTTCCAGCCTCGATCATGACAAGTCCGAGAGAGAAGAAAATCCGGTTATTTAGATCAAAGGGGTGAGTCTGAGCAAAGGAGTCTGATTACTGTAGAGAAAAATGAAAGAAAGGCAATAGTGGGTCTCAAATGGAGATGGGGCAACACAGAAAAATGATCCCTCATTTGGGAGAGAAAACAAAGAGACAGAATCAGCGTCATCTAGAGGTGACAATTGTGAGACCACACGGACCAGAGACCCGGAGATTCTCAGGCGCGCACGCTGAGGTGGGACCGAGTGCAGGGGAGCGGCAGGGCGGGGTGCGCGTGGGCCTACCCGGCCCCCCAACATCTGGTCACAACTTGGCGGGAGCCTGGCTCAGGTGTGTGGCAGCCAGTTTCGTGCTTCCGCAGAACAAATCGAGCTTCTGTTCTTTCTGTCCTCCGCCTCCTCCGCCTCCTCCGCCTCCTCCTCCTTTTCCTCTCTTAATGCTCACCCGCGGCATTGTGGTGAAAAAGACCTTGAAACTTACCTGTTCTGGTGTTGCTCTATCAGCTTTATTGATATATATTTAAATGTTACTTTTATTATATCCTAAGGTAGTAGGAGATACTAAATTATATCTGTTATGTCTATGCAGCTGTTACATAATTGTTCCCTGCCCCATCACGCTTTATCGTCAGACAATTGAACGCTTTGGGAGCCGATCCTGTAAGGTATTCAGAAAAAAAAAGAAGAAAGAAAGAGAGAGAAGAAATAATGTCATTAATAGTTGGATGGTAAGAGGCTCCGCATGATTTCAAAACAAACTTTGCAGCACTATTTTATTTTTAAAAACAGAGCTTCCACATCTCCGAGTCTGGAGCAGCTGGATCATTTTATGCATTTATAGCAAAGGTTCTCTGAATCCCTCATTATGGCTTTTCTTTCCCACTCGTGAATTATGTACATTTATGTGGCAGTTAAAACTCTCAAACGGCCCCATGGAGGCTCGGATTGCAGGAAGTTAGGCTGCCTTCATGCCTTTCAGGTGGCCTCAACTAATCTATTGCATGAGTTAGGTGTGGTTCTCTTTCCAAAACAAAAAGAAAAGTAAAAACCGAATGCCAAAAACAAGTGCAAAGACGTGATATCCTTCCCAGGGGCGTGCTGAAATGTTTCTGATTGTAATAACTAGATTGGTTTTTTAAAAAATAAATTAACTCATCCTTTCTTTGTGCCTCCACATTACTTCATGGGGATTTCTATCATTGAACCTAATCACTTTATTGACTTAACAAAGTTTTCTGTCCGCCTTTTCCCGTGGGTCTTGTGGGTTCTTGGCGGTGAAGAGCGATGTCCCAGGCCTGATGGTCCAGAGCTCCAACAGCACAGCCTCTGGGAGACCCAGAACCAAACCCCAGCTGATCCGTATCATGGCTGTGTGACTTTGGGCAAGTTATTAACCTCTCTGAGCCTCTGTCCTTTTAAGTGCAAAGTCAGACCAATACTGATCACCTTTGTCTATGGAAGATTTGATAATAAATGTAAAATGCACATCCCAGAACCTGAGATAAAGTAGGGGCTTAAGAGTTGTTTGCTGAGTTGAACTGAATTAAATGCACTATTTGCTTTATTTGGACACAAGCTATTGTCAGTTAAGTGATTCTGACAACACCAGAATGAGATACGGAAAATTAAGGTCTTTTCCCTGGAAGTAATATTTCATACTGCATTTTAGAAACCTTCCCTATTTTATTCCTATAAGAAATTCTCTTGGGAGCCTCGCTGATCTGTGGTGTCAAGGACCTAGCTTAATTTTGGGGGCCACGGTTTCCTTTTACCATAATTATGTCTTTTAAGGAACATTTCATGAGTTGTCCTTGTGGCCCAAATGTATCAGCTTTTATTACCTCTGGAAAGCAGAAGTAGAGAGGATTTTACTCTGGGAAATGGGATCAGATACAGCGAGCCATGAAGATTTGACGTGCTGAAGTTCTCTCTTAAAAGGAAAGAGCCTCTTTGCTGCCGGGCCACAGGGGACTCACAGGGGAGCCCACTCACTTCAGCAAGATGGTGGGGGGTGAGCGCGGGTTGCAAAGGGTATGCCAACAGTGCAGGGCCGTTCTCTTGAAAATGGGGCTAGAATGTCTTTGCAAATAAGCAGGGGCACTTTGGACCTGAGCCTGCCTTTGTCCAAGCTCAGTAGGTCACCGTGACCTGGTAGAAAATGGCCGGAGAGCTTGCCTACTTGGCAGTTTTCACGACTATTGAGCCCCTTGGTGCCGATGGCGGCCGACTTTGTGGGGAAGGAAGAGATTTCCCACAATACGCTGAATGTAGCTCAGGAGGCAGTGGCCAGACCTGCCTCTGCAGGGTCACAGAATGATTTTGCTTGGCTTCCAGTTTTAGAAAGCCTTGGTCAGTTCTAGAAGGTAACCATTTAATGCTTTGTGTCCTTCGTGTGAAGCTTGAAAAGGACTCACTTGTTTACATCCCACGACTCACTGATTGCATCTTCAGCAGCGGCACTGGATGGTGGGAAGGCGGAGCTGTCCCTCTGGGGCCCTTTCCTTACAGTTGTGGTTTGCTTAGCAGTGAGCGGCTGCTTTGTCTGCATTGGGAGTGGGGGCTGCACGAGGATCGTCATGTACCAGCATCAGTTGCACACGTTAGGATCAGGGGTCTCCATTGCCCTCAGTCTTCCCTCCGGCACCTGTTCTCCAACCAATTCTCTCCTCAAAACTACCTGAAAAGGGACATTCTTTCCTGATGGAATTTAAGATCCATCAGCTTTCCTGCTCACCTTCAAAACAGAATTACATAGAAAGCTCATGTGCAAGCAATAGGTGATGCGTAAGGCCCAAATTTGGGTTTTCTTCCCCCTCCTGAAAAATCCCAAATCCACATTTTTCATGCACTCACTTGCTACAAGTATACAATCAAATACAAAATTCTCTGTGGCGGTCAAGTCTGTTCTTTCAGCAGCCCCAGAAATGCTCCAAAACCAGACACTAACTAACAAAGCCGTTTAAGAGAAAAGAAAATTTTATAATAAACCAGAAAAAAAAAACACAAAAGAAAGAACATAAAAGGGAAAAAATGGGTAAACAACATGTTGAAAAGACAGGAAATCTTTCCAGAAAAGCCAATCAATGAAGAAAAGGAATTCATTAGGCAAAGGTTGACTTGCACTCAGAAAAAATCATGGCTGAAGAATTAAGCTGACAAAAAGCCAATTAAAAAAGAAACTCTAAAACAATGAAAGCATAAAGTTGCTTTATATTATACATAATGCAGAGTTGAAATTTTTTTCTGTTGTTAAAAAGTCCTTTTTTGAACCAAAGACCAACCGAATACCAAATCTGGGGCTCTCTGTGTTCCTGGGTGGCCCAGTGCTCCTGTGGAAATGTACCATCTGTCAGAGAGAGACTTTAGTGTTTATCTGATCTTCTCAAAATAGAACCATATAGATAAGAAAATGGGAGAGATAGGTGTTTTTTTTAATGTTTATTTGTTCTTGAGAGAGAGAGAGAGAGAGGGAGAGAGAGGGAGATCATGAGTGGGGAAGGGGCAGGGGAGAGGGAGAGAGAAAATTGTACACATGCTCCATGCTCAGCACAGACCCTGATGCGGGGCTCAATCCTAGGACCTTGGGACCATGAACTGAGCTGAAATCAAGAGCAGGATGCTCAACCTACTGAGCCACCCAGGCACCCCAGAAAGGTTGCTTCTTGAAGACAATTCTTATTCTTTCATCCCTAGCTTCACTAGCTCTCCTAGAGCCTCGATCTCAAGGGCACCCTGTCCAGAGTCCAGAACTCCATGGAGAGTCCAAGGTTCTGGCTTCCTCCAAGACCTGTATGTAGGTGCCATGTTTAAGCACTCTGACTCCCTGCAAGCAAGCTGACCATAGTGCCATTAGCTGACATCACCGTTAGCTGTGGTTTCCTGGGCCAGCCCATGGGTTGCTGGCGAGGAGGTGACAATGACGGTGGAGGTCCTACAGCATCCCAGTCCCTTCCTCTCTTTATGGTCACCATAAGTAAGGCAGTAGACACTGTGAAGTTATTTTTAGACCCTTTGGCATTGCTCTAGTATATAAAAAATTGACGAAAGTGCCAGAAGAAAGATGTTAGAAGGAAACTGAAGAGAGGCGCCTGGGTGGCTGAGTCGGTTAAGCATCCACCTTCGGCTCGGGTCATAATCTCATGGTCTGTGAGTTCGAACCCTTCATTGGGCTCTGTGCTGACAGCTCAGAGCCTGGAGCCTGCTTCAGATTCTGTGTCTCCCCTCTCTCTGCCCTTCCCGTGCTCCTGCTCTCTCTCTTTGTCTCTCAATAATAAATAAATGTTAAAAAATTTTAAAGAAAAGAAGGAAACTGAAGAGTAAAGTAGACAATGAAGGAAACTTTATCCCTTCACTTCTTCCTTCTTTGGCTGCTCCCCTTTCCAGAACTCGAGGCTCACTGCTGTTGGCAGAAGAAGTTGACTGTGTTGTACAACATGCCTGCCTTTCTCTTCGTATTTGTGGAGGGATTCCCTATGCCTAGGAGTTTTAATAAGGGTCTCAGTTTATGATCAGAATTTGAGGAATGGACTCAGTAAATTCATTATACTTGATTTTCAAGATTACTCATTTAGTTAGCAAGTGCCACACTGCTCTTGTCTTAGATATTGAGCGAGAGCAGAGAATAAGACAGACAAGGGCCCAGTGGGGAAAGAGTAAAGACATCAGTAAGGCAATAAATCAACGTAATGCCAATATTAGGTCATCAGAGGACCTGTAAGAGAATGCAAGGTGTCCGGGACACTGGAGAAGGTGTATTGGTGGCTGCTTCCATCTGCCTGACATGGGAAACCTCACAGAGGGGACGCGGTGAGATGTGAAGGTGCAAAATCAGATAACAAGAAGGTGCCGCAGTGAGAAGAGGAGAGAGCTGTAGCTAAGACTTTGGCAGGAACTAGTTTGTTGAACTTGACCTAAGGAAGGCAGGCTAGCCCAGCTGCAGAGGGAGGTACAGAACGGGATCAAAAGATGAGCAGAAGCTGTTTGTGTGGGGCTCTGTCATAAAAATAGATTTGCAGGGACGCCTGGATGGCTCAGTTGGTTGAGAGTCCGATTTCGGCTCAGGCCATGATCTTACAGTCAGTGAGTTCGAGCCTTGCGTCGGGCTCTATGCTGACAGCTTGGAACCTGGAACCTGCTTTGGATTCTGGGTCTTCCTCTCTCTCTCTCTCTGCCCTTCCCCCACTCGAGCTATTTTTTTCTCTCTCTCAAAAATAAATAAGCATTAAAGATAGATTTGCAGATGATCAATAATTAAAGCTATGATAAAAGCTTGATATAATGCTTCCAATATTGAGCAATGAGTGTCCTATGAAATACTGGCGTATTATTTCTAATCTCTAGGATGGCCTTTTAGACATCATAATTCTTACAGAGTGGATGAAAAAGTTGATTCCAAGAGACTCAGGAGCCTGTTGTGGGCCACGCAGCTATTAAGTGGCAGGTCTGGATTTGACTGTAGGCTCACCTGACTTAGAATCTTCGCTCAGACCTCCACAGAGGGGACCCTTGGCAGCCAGGCCTGGCCCGCCTCATGGGGCATCTAGTCCAGAAGGTGTGAGCTGCATCCCAGAGATGCCTGCACTTTCTGGAATTTCCTCAGGGTTTTTTGAAGCCAGCTGAGATTATCACAGAACTGTCATTCTGTTCTTGCTGTTTTCTAGAAAACGTTAAATAATCGATCAATCAATTAAGCAAAGAGACAACGATGAACACATGCCATCATGTATGAGACCAGCCGGCATGTGCTCTTTCGCTGCAGAGTCAGATGTATGATGCTGTGGACCCCCCACAGCCACAGGGCCTGGATTCAGGGACCCTTGTCTGTTGTCTATTTAGACCTTTTTTTTTTACTTTCCCGAGACTGTCAGTCAATTCAAAGACTCACAGGAGCTCAGAGAGGGGATGCCAGACTCTTCAGTAATGAAATATTTTTCTGCAGAAGCCTGGATGTGGTACAGCTAGAGTGAGATGACGGATGGAAGGTTTTCTGTGCAAGCTGCCCAATATTTCCCTGGACCCGTCACATCGTTATATGCTCCTCGCAAGGCAAAGCTTAGATCTCAGCAGTAATTCTTCTTTTTCCAATTCGCTCTCTTATCTTTAATTGCTTGGTAAATGCATTGTTTCTGTTCTATGAATAAAGAGCACACCTAGGTTTCTATTAATGGGTATTTAGCACTAAGTTTGGAAATGGATTGCCGACCTAGAGCTATCTATAGTCAGAGATTCTTGTATGAGATCATGGAAAATGATGAGCAGGTTCAGAAGAGCTATGTCTGGAAGGAACCTTCGTGATCCTGTCTGATGAAGAGGTCTGCTTGTTGGGGGACCACAGAAGCCGTGAGCATGGCTTTTCTCACTAGTTGGAAGTGCTTTATTAATATTTGTGATATAAATAAAATGAGATGTTACATATACATGTTCATTTTTATTCAGATATATTTTTGAGCTTCCACTGTGTGTAACATAGTCTCCTACGTGCTGGGGACAGAGGTGATTCAGATGTGAATCCTCATAACAGCAAGAGTGATGTGCAGAGGGGGAAGAGAGACAGGTTCACGGACTGGAAAGCAAGGTAGAAAGCAATGCGGGGAAAAGTAGAGACGGGGACCATGGTGAAAGGCAGAATTTGTGACAGCAACACAAAGGAGATCATGTCTGAGCTGTGTCTTGAGCAATGTGTATCAATAGACATCACGACGTCACTTGTTGAGAACCAGACTCTTAATCCTGCCCTTCTTCCTGCTCCCAAGAGCTCCCCAAGTCACTCAGTGGTGACTCGGCCCTTCTCAGAGCTCCAGCCATCATTCTTGGCATTGTTTTCAACCCCTCTTTTTCCTTATACTCCATGTTTGACCCATCAGCAAATTGTATCTGCCATATCTTCAAATACGTCCTGATGAAGCTTAGGTAGAGAAATTTCTTGTCCAAATTATGTGTCAGTGATGAAGCCAGAATTTCAATCCCCAATCTTATGCTCCAAATTCATTCTCTGTTTTCTCCATCATGGAAAGGATGGATGTGGGAGGATTTTTTGTGTGTGTAGAGGCTGATACTATGAGCAGTGCCCTTGAGACATTAGACTCAGAGTCAGCTTGGAATCCGATAATGGAGGGCTTTCTGTTCCAGGTTGAACAATTTGATTTTATCCACAAACCATAGAGATGTTTCATATTTTGAGAGTAGACTAAGGGTGGAAGCTAGCCTCCACTTCAGGACGATTCATCCGGCCAGAGGGTGTGAGATGGCTGGAAGACCAGCATGACTTACAGTGACATCTGTGACAATGGTCTGGCCAGAAGCACAGAGACTCAGAGCCATTGCATTGCAGCTGGACAGAAAGCAGGGAAATCGGCCATTGCAGAGGTCAGTTGATTGTAATTTCACAATTTGTTAACTTTGGAGCCAAGGAAGAAGACACAAAGAGTGATTTTTTTCCACTTTCTTAAAGTATAATTTACACACAATAACATGCACTGAGATGGACATATTGAATCTATGAGTTTTGTAAAAAGATGGTGATGTCATTAACAGGACTTTATTTGGGAAGGCGTGGGAAAGCTTTGTGGATTTCGAGCTGGTTGTGGGTCACGTTGCCGAGGTTAGATGCTATGAAAAGGAAGAGGCTGTGGCTCAAGTGACAGACTCAGTGGTCACTTCGTGGACTTCGTTTTCATATCAGCAATATTTTGGACTAAGCAGTCCAAAATTCCTCCTTCAAAAAATACCTACACAATCTTGTTTATATATAAATATAAAAACTATTATAATTGCAGAGTTGGGCTCACTATGTGCTGAAATCCTCTGAATGAAGCAGGACTATGCATGTAAGATTGGGTGTAAGTTATGCTGAGAGTGGAAGGTTCCAGTTTCCAAAGTACCTACAAAGAAAGGAGCCACTAGGAAGTTTATGTTTCTTGTTGTTAGTTCTGCATAGAAAAAAAAATCTCCTCTAGGGTTTGATTACCACAGTAGTGGCCTCATACTACTTTTGGGGTTGAAATGTATACTCTTTATATGGTGCAGGAGCCCACAAGTCAAACAGTGATTTAAAAAGTAATCCTAGGCTTACAACACTTCCAGGGCATCTGGTAAAATTAAACACAAGAGAGCTGTGGTTATAGACCCTCAGCCCAGGTGACACAAGAGTCCCTCAGATAGAGTCTTGCTGAATATGTGCTCATAAAGGAAAGAATCCAATATGAACAGAGCTCAGAGAGATGGTGTGGGGTTGAGGGAAGAGATAGAACAGCTGAGTAGAGTGAAGGGCCCAGAAGCAAGTGTGTGTGTGTGCGTGTGCACACACACACACACACACACACACACACACACACAAGCAAGAACTGAGAAGCAGCGTTATAAGACAGTGGGCAAAGATGTAACTCACCAATCATGAACAATTGGTTGTCACTGTTGCTGTTACTCTTAAATTTCAAAAATCAAGATTACATTTGTACCTCCCCTCCGTGCACCAATAATCAAGTTAACGTGGTGAATTAAAGACCTACACGAAGCAGCAAAACTTTTAGAAGATCACATGAGAATATATTCCTAATGTTATGGCAGAAAACAATTTCCCAAATAAGATACACAAAGCACAACCTTACAGGGAAAGACTGATAAATGAACAGTATTAAACTTAAGACCTCTCTACAATGAGATGGTTTTAAACAATTGGAAAGACTGGAAGAAGATATATATTTTTTAAAGTTTATTTGTTTATTTTGAAGGGGAGAGAGAGAGAGAATCCACACTGTCAGTGCAGAGCCCAAACTCACAGACCATGAGATCAAGTCCTGAATCAAAACCAAGACTCAGATGCCTAACGGACTGAGCTACCCAGGTATCCCTGGAAGAAGATATTTACAAATGCATAGATCTTAAAGAGGATTAATTATCCAGAATATATTATAAAATTCAACAAGTCAACCAAAAAGACAGATGAAGTAATTAAAAGTTAGGCAAAATCTATACACAGGAAATTTAAAAAGAGAAACCCTAAATGGTGAAGAAAATACAGAAGAATGTTCAACCATTTGATTTACTACAGATTAAGATAACAATGAGATGTGGTTAGATACCTCCACCCTGACAATGGCTAGTATGGGGTACAAATGCAGAGGTAAGGCACCCTCACATACCACTGGTGAGAATGTCCATGGTTACATCACATTTGGATGGCAATTCAGCAATAGTGATACCGAATACAGGCACACCCTGCAATCCACAACATCCCTTCTGGGCACATACCCTAGAGTCTAGGACCTAGAGAGACTTGTGCATTGCTTGATGAATCATAGAATCAACTGGTGCAGGGACACAGGAGAAAAGCATTAAAGATGGGTCCTTGCTGAAGCTCAGGCAGGCAAGAGCAAGAGGAAGAGCCTCTGGGAAGACTGGAGAAGACCTAAGAGAATAGGAGTCAGTGCTGTCAAAGACAGAATGTCTCAAGAAAGAGCGTTGGTTAGCTGTATTCACTGGCACTAAGCTTCAGAAGGGTGACATCCTTAAAGGTGCTGTTAATTTTGTTTATTTGGAAATCATTAAGGAAAATCTTGAAAGAGCTTTCAATAGCATGATGAAGAGTGTATTACAAGGGGTTAACCCAGTGCACTGAGATGGGATAGAAGCCTGGAGGGTAGTCTGAAAAAGGTCACAGGCTTAAGAAGGCTGGATAGATTATTCAATAAGCCTGCGTGTGAGAGGGAAGAGGAAGATAAGTTATTCCCAGCGGTTGTGGCAGGATTGAGGGAAGGATTGTTTTCTTGCGGAGATGTGAGACTTGAGCTGTTTGCAGAGAGGTAGGGAGAATCAAGATGCAATTGGCAAAGAAAGTGATGGAGTGGGTTCCTTACCCGTACGATTTCGCTTCTACTGAGAAAAGAACAAACAAGGGCCTTGTGTGTGTGCTTGCAACTGAAATTTATTTGTGTACACGGGAAGGTAAGGAACCGTGGTCGAAAGAAACACTACAGGGCATGCAAGTGCTTAATGATTATGATTCGAGGACCAGTCACATTTGAAAAATGTGTTGTTTGGGGCGCCTGGGTGGCTCAGTCCATTAAGCATACAACTTCGGCTCAGGTCTTGATCTCACAGTTCGTGAGTTCAAGCCCCACGTTGGGCTCTGTGCTGACAGCTCGGAGCCTGGAACCTGCTTCGGATTCTGTGTCTCCTTCTCTCTCGGTCCCTCCCCCACTCACACTCTGTCTCTCAAAAATAAATAAATATAAAAATATTTTTTTTGAGAAATGTGTTGTTTCAATATTTTTTCTTTTGGTTTTGTTTCTTTTCGGTCAGGCAAGGAAAGAGTTGCCAGAAGCTGGGTGAATTCTTTCCTGTCTTTTCTTCATGAATGTTTGGCAAGAGATCAGGTTCACTGTGTGTAAGGTATTATAGGAAGCTACGATATACCTTCTTTCAGAGCAAGGGTTTCATTTATTTGTTTGTTTTAAAATCTCTTTTCTCTTGCACTGTTGGGAGAAAGTCTGGGGGAAAATTCTGATTGTATTTTCTTTCCCTGACATTTCAAAAGAATATAAATACACACCGGTGGTCTTTCTTTAGGCGTGCACAGAACTGGTTTACTCAGCCTCCACTTGGCTTCCTGTGTCTTGGCTACTTCCTTCCTTTGGCCCAACCTGTGCCCCCCAGATATTGTGTGGATCATCTGGGCCAGCCTTGGCTGGCCACATAGCAGACCTGTCGATTCTCAGTTCAGCACTCATAACATAAAGCAGCTGAGGATAACCCAGAGGGCTCCATTCAAGGTTTCTCTCTGAAATAATATTGCGGCAACAGCTTCAGGCTGATGCGCAGAAGTCTGGAAGAAAGCCTTTTCCCGGAGTCTCAAAGGGGAATGTTGGGGTACAGGGGTAGTAACATGATACTGTTTACTCTTTACTCTCACCCTTCTGTCTGTGCGTGCCTCTCATATCCTAGACTGTAAAAGTATCAGCCTTTTCTTTTTCTTGCCTTATATAATTTTCTCCTAGTTGTAGAAGGACAAGTCTCATCTTCCTAACTGAAGGGGCACCCCCTCTATTCTAGGACAGAATGACTTGCTGTAAGTCCTCCAGGCCTGGCTCTTGATACACTCAAGCAGGAGATAAAGGATCACATTCTTTCTCTCTCTCAATAATATTTGGTTCTTGAGTTTCGTATCTTGTGGCAAAATTTTATTTTGCTACTAAATATTGAAAAGCTACAAAGAAAAATAAAATTGTATAGATTACTAGCTCTACCCTCCACATCCAGCCTTCTTATCTCACATGAGTGATAGAATTTTTAGCCAGGCGCATTGCTGCCGGGCTCAACCACATTTCCAAGATTCCTTTGCAGCTAATTTTGGCCATCAGGCTAAGTCCTGGCTAACAGAGTGTGCAGAGTGATGTGTAAAACCTCCAGATTGTACTCTTAAAAGAGTGGATGGGATTTGACTCTCTTTGCCTCCTTTTCCATTCTGCACCTTGAAACGCAAAATGCGGTGTCAGCCCACTTGAGATGTAGCTGAGCTTAACGCTTTTAAAAAGACAGAGAAACAAGACCAAAGAGGGATCTGCCCCTCCAGCCTGGTCATTTTCATCAGACGATTATTTGAGACAGATATACATTTTCATCTAACATAAGTGCTGTTGTTTTTGGTTTCTAGAATAGCCACCAAACCCGTATTTCATAGAGCATGTACACTGATAACTTTGAAAACATTATCTCAATTAAATTAAAATGCTGTGATAATATTTGAAACTTACAAACAATCTCAGCATACAGGTCACACAGCCCAGTTGAATAAATGAGCTGTGGGATAACTGAAGTAAGTGAATAAAGCTGCAAATATTTTTTGAGGCTTTAAGGTACTTAAAAATTAAAGTAATAGTACATGCTCATTGAACTTGACAACCTGGAAGACAAGTTTATCCAAAATCCCTTTTTGTTCCATTATTATTAATAAATGTGAATTTTAATGACCACACTTACATGGCTAATTCTGGTTGATTAAATGATGAAGAACTGATCCTGGAGACCATCAGACCGAAAGGGGATGTCACAAATAGAAGAAGGTTTTGCTGACATGACTAACTGGCAAGGTTGACTTTGACCATGAAGACCCATTATTAGAATAGTGGTAGCTGTGCTTTGGAAGTTTATACAAACAAAATAACCTCAAAGTACTTTAGGGAAAAGGTCAAAATAAAATCTTGCCATCTTTTAATTATGTTTATGGGTGGTGAATGCAGAAGTCAGGCATAAAGGAAAACTTTTTTCATCTGTAAAACTGTATCTTTTTTTGAGGTCGTGTGCGCGCGCGCGCACATACACACACACACACACACACACACACACACACACAGGGAAAGAAAATGGTGGCTGTATTCCAAAGAGTTCCAGGCTCATCTCCTGAGAGTTGACTGGGTACAACGTATTGTCAGAAAGCCCGGGGGCTGCTTGTTCAAGAAGTTTTGCTGCCATACCAATTAGAAGATGTTTACACAATTTTACGAAACTCTCCCTTGAAAGGGCTATTTCCCCAAGGTTCTACAGGACAAGATTCTGTCGGGGCTAAGGTCATCCTGTCCCACCACATGCCCGAAGCTGTTGGAGCTGAACGTTTCCAAAGACAGACGATCTTGTCATCTTTGGCTATTTATGTCTTGTCATGTGGTGACATGTGGAACACTAGTGCCTTCTCCCTTGGCACTGAGCGATCGTCGTGGGTGGTGAGTTTGGCTTGTCCTGTTACGGGTTTGCCTATTCCGTCTGCGGGAAGGTGAGACGTTTTCTTACTTCAACCACTTGCATCCCAGCCATCTATTCTTAATATTAACTATACTTATTGTAATGATTTTGCCACGGCGACAACAAACACAGAGATACTGTGGGACATGCCCAATGTCAGTGGAAAGAAGCTTTGGAAGCACCATCTGTGATTTGTGTCTAATGGCGTCCCTTTGTGCTGGAGAAAACGCAGTGTTCTCGCGGTGGACGTCATGGCCTGAAGGACCTACGTCCTTTCCTATCTTGTACCGCTGCTTCTCTTCCTCATGACCCTTCAACCTTCCCGGCCACCTTCTGTCCCCCAGTCCCAGCTTCCCATGCTTACAGGGGCTGCCTGGAGTCCCCTCGTCTGCCTTTAGGACATGCCAGGTCCTTCTCAGCCTTTCCAAGTCAGCTTTGTATGCTCTACGCACACCCCTCCCCCCAAGGTGGGTACTGCTGTTATTCATTTTGCTTGTATTTTAATTGTAATTAATTGCTTTAATAATTACTGGCTCAACTTCTCTGCCTCCACTGGATGAAAGTTGCAGTAATGCAGAGACCCCCATGTATGTATTTTGTTCCTGTGTCTCTGTTGCTTAGTCGTGATGTAGTAGATATTTCTGAATGAGTAGATGGCTGTCTTTTAGAATCTATGGAGCCTGGGAATTTCCATGGATTTCTTGTGGATCTATGATGTGGTAGGCATCATTAGAAATTCAAAGTTGAATTAGATAGTCCCTATACTCAAGGATTCTTGTGGTTTTTCAAGTCCATTTCTTACTTTGAACCCAGTTAAATTTCTGGGTTTAGAGTTCACCTGTTCATTTTAGTAATCCAGGTGTGGGGTGATAGGTGTCTGATGTATGGAAGGAGCCATCGGCATGTAATGGAAGGGAAGTTGGCGGTGCTTATGAAAAGATAAGCGTTGTTGACTGATTTGCAACTGGAGTTAAATTAAAATGAAGGGAGATGAGGGCAGAGGAAGGATAAGGAAAAAAGAAGAAAAGGGATCCAAATTAGGGGACAGAAAAACAGGAGGTCAAGGAGAAGCAACAGAAATGTCAGCATGGAAACGTGAACGCAGAGCATTGTGGGTAGAAAGAGAGGAACAGCAGAATAAAGACGCGAAAGCAATTCTGTCTGTCTGAGGAACCTTCAGGAAAGTGAGTGTGCCACACTAAATAAAGAAGGAGCTAGATCTCAGAGGCTGGACCAAGAAAGAAGGGGTCTTCTGAGGACCCGCAGGTGCCCGCTGGGCTGGACATTTCCTCTCACAGCAAAGGAGAGACGTGACCATGTGCCTTCCAATGAGGAGGCCCTGTGACTGCCATCCTGGCAGCCCTGACGTTTCTGCTGGGCAATTCTATGGTGTGTGACTGGACAGAGTTAACAAAGGAGGCGGTCAAACCCAGTGGAAAATATCAGAATTTTTGGAGAGCTACCCACGTTTCAGGGAGGAAGGAATAGAGAGAGCACAATGTAGGGGCAGGGGCTACAGAGTAGGGAGAAATGGTGCCTGAAGGGAGAGCGAGGAAGGACCCAGAACCCCAGGCCTACTTAGGAGACACTCTTCTTCCTTCGTTTTGGAAGGCCGGAAGTGGGGGCACCCTTCCGCCGGCCCGTGTGTGAAAACACTGACTTAACACACCTGTGCTTTAACAAATACCCCTCTACTTCTTTGTTAACCTACCTCTCTGTACCCGGCCATGCCTGTTTAACTCACCAATCATCGCCCGTAGAAGGTAGAAGCAAAGTCAAGCGGAGCGTGACACTAGCCAAGCAACCGGGTGACACAGCCTTCTGTGTTCTTGACTGGGGACATGAAAAATACTTGGGTTTGAAGAATAATGGACATATTATTAATTTCTCAGGGATGGTGGAGGGAGCGGAAGCTTGTACTGATTATTGATGAAGAAGTCCCTGGACCTCAAGGCCATCCTGAACCCTTCAGTCTGGGGAGGTACATAGAGAAAGAAAAGAAGGGAAAACAAAAGAGAGGGGAGAGAAAAGGAAGGGAAAAAGAAAAAAAAAGAGAAGAAAAGAATTGACTAGAAAACAGAAAAGAGCCGACTAATTAATGTGACCCTGGAAAGAAGAAGGGCCCCTCAGGATTTTCAGTCTGCTGAACATTTTGAGAACTAATGTTTTCAGAGAATCCCATGAGGTTCTGTGAGAATGCAGAACCCATACGGACTGCCGATGTCCTAACATCTTTGTGATGGCGAGAGATTGCATCCACGCGGGGGGCAAACGGGCGAAAAGATGGATGTAAAGATGGGTTCTGGCCTTATGGACACATCGTATTCCCGATTCACTAAGGCCTGAAATGGCCCTCAACCTTTAATAACGCCTTTCTTGACATATAACTCCAGCCACCTTTCAAAACAGTAAGACTGCAAATGGGTGGTATGTAAATGGGCAAAAGTGGTTTGTGTTGTGTTGTTTTTTCTTTACAAGCTCGAGTCTAAATGATGAAAACTGGCATTTCGTCTTTGCAAAAGAAAAAGAATTGCAGATCTCCTAAATAAATACTTACAAACAAACTGCAACCGTCTTTGGGTCTGAAAGCTTGCCTGTGAATAACGTTGGGGTTTTGCCAGGGGTAGACGGAAGCATTCTGTAAAGCTTTTAAAGAAAAGAGTGTCTTTGAAAGCCATGGAACTTGGAGCGCTAAATATTTTAGTGGTGATTTATGAATAACGTTAAGAACTATGCCTTCCCTTTAATAAAAAAAAAGGCCTGACACTTAGTAAAATGATGAGGATTTATGTGCTAAAATGTTTTTGCCTGGCAGCTTCTGGGTAATAGATTCATAAATATTTCCTTTTTTTAAATTTAAAGTTCAGATGAGTTAGAAAAAGGTGCCAAATTAAAGATACCCAGTCAAAGAAGGAAGATGAACTTTGGATTTCACTTGGCCTCACAGTCTTTGAGCATCTCACCACCTGCCTCATTGAAGCTGGGCAGAGATGATCTTCTGGAAGTTTCTCTGTCTCTCAGACACTCAACCTGAATATAATCAACATCTTTAAAAAGTTACCGAGTGAAGTTGGTTTGAAACCATACTTCCCCGACCATTTTCCATATGGGCCATCACCAGGATCGCTTTTCTGTCACACCCAATGTGCCCGCATCTCTGTGTGCCCGTGAGAGCTTAATTCCAAACGGGTACGTCCTGTGTGTGTTCTGCATGAACCGAGTTAAGCAGTGATCGAGACCTGCTCCAGGAAGTGATTCAGAGTGAGATCAGGAGGAACCTGAGGGCCACTGTCCCTGGCGCAGAAGGCTGGCTCCCGGTTGCCTGGACACTTTTGTGCTTGGTGATTTAATTCGGCCCAGATGCTGGGAGTTCTCTTTCTCCTTCTCCTCTGGGGCAGTGGGTGTTGTTGCCGGGGACCCAGGGGGGTCAGGGCGAGCGAATGAAACAGAAGAAAAGTTGGCCACACAAATACAATGGCAGGACAGTGGCCGGTCCAGGCGGAGGGCGGGGGAGGGGCTGCAGGCGCACAAAGGAGGTCCTGTTCCCATAGAAACCAGTGTGTAGCAGAATGTGGAGCTTGACTCCGCGGAGCCCCTTCCTCTTTCTTTTTTAATCTCTGCTGGAGATGCATTGTCTTCTGGGTATTTTGGTTTTAGTAAAAACAAAGACCCTGGAGAAGAAAATGCTCCGCATTTGGGGGCAGGCTGCATTACTGTGATGACACATAGACTCCGCGCGGGTTTGGACATCTGGCTGGATCGCCCCGGAGCTGAGATCCGGAGCCCTTTCTTCAAGCTGTGTAGTGACAGGCCACCAAGGGCTGTGCCAGGCTGGGACTGGCAGCCTCATTTGAATACCAATGCGCGCTGGGCGGGTGTCCAGGGCCGGCGGGGGCTGGGCCAGGGACCAGGAGGGGGAGGGGCTGCCCAGGGGAGGGTGAGGGGCGGGCGGACCCCACACTGGAGGCTTCCTTCCTTCTCTTACTCCCATGCCCCTTCTCGTCGGGTTATTGGCAAGTCTGCTTTCTATTCTTGAAGGATTAATGCCTCAGTGGAAGGGGAAAATGGCAATTAAAAAAAAAAACCTCAAAGCCCAAAGCCTGGGATTTCTATCGCTTTAGCGTTTTCCAGGGCGATTTCATTAGGCCAGGGCTGAAGAGGAAGGTTTAGGGCTTTGTTGTCCTGTTGTTAAAGAGTTTAAAACTATTAACAGGATGTTTTTACCTTTCCTCGGGAAAAAAAGACAGGCAACCTTTTGTGCTAATGGAGCTTAGCTAACATCCATAAACAGGGGAGC
The DNA here is from genome assembly GCA_004023845.1 of Helogale parvula. Lineage (NCBI taxonomy): Eukaryota > Metazoa > Chordata > Mammalia > Carnivora > Herpestidae > Helogale > Helogale parvula. The sequence goes on from PJEM01002509.1 coordinate 196,190, forward strand.
TTTCTAAAGGGAAAGTAAATTACTATAATGGTCTCCAACACAATAATCTACTTATAAAAATAAGAGTTTAGCTTCCTGTGAGAATTGCTGAATTTACATGATTTGACACTTTGGTCGGAGCTGCAATATTTAAAAATCAGAGATTAGGTGCACTTCCCAAAATTCCCCAATAAAATGTCTTAAATAGAAAAGATGGTAGGTTTCCGTATTTGCGCTGTGACATATCTTAAGTTATTTCTCTGCCTCTGAGATTCTAATCAAATGTCCTCGCAGATCGGAGTGTCTGTTTGCCTGGGGTAAAGACTCGTGTTTGTCGTCAGCTGGCTCGTGGGCTGTGGTGGTTTTCGAAAGGGTGGCCTTGCACAATCACTTCGTGGCTCCTCAAACCCACCTGCTGCTTGTGTTTGTGGTGTGACACAGTGACAGTGTCATCGGACACGCAGGGACACTGACCAGTGTCCAGGGCAGATCTGAATCGTCACCATCAGTGAATGTTTATTAGGTGTCGGTGGGAATCGGGCATCCAGCCAGGAGCCAACAGGGAGAGACCAAGAAACACAGACCAAACAGATCCATTCTTGAAGACGAGAAATCTTATGCGACTTGTCAGGAGCGCATCCAACGAATTTCTTGCTAAGTGTGAAAAACATGGCCGCAATCTTCTTACCGGTATCTGGACAGGTTGGCAAAAGTCCTACGTTGTTGAGACAGAGCAAGAACTCTTTTCTTTACTATAATCTCCTTGAGGTTTGTATATTGAAAGAGGGTTGGTCCTTATACATTCAACACAGTGTATTATTACCACAAAAAAAAAAAACTCTGGGAAGATTTTGTGTCCAGAGCTAAACAAAGCAAAACAAGACAAAATCATCAGAACTCATTAACTTGCATAGGTGAGGTTTTATTTCTGTCCTGGTTTAAAAAAAAAATGACTTTGGCCCAGTTTGAAAGCATTTCCGGAGAGAAGAAGAAAGTTCAAAGACACTAGTTATTTGAGGAAATGGTTTCAACCTGGCCTGTGATAGTGCATTTATGTTCGCTTCTCCCAGGCAGGCCTGTGGGCATTCTCTCTGCCCAACCTCTGCTGTCCATGGTTGAAGAGAGGGAAAAGTTCAGCCTCCACATTTATTTTACTTATTATTAAAAAATATTTTTTAATGTTTATTTCTGAGACAGAGAGAGAGACAAAGCATGAGCAGGGGAGGGGCAGAGAGAGAGAGGGAGACAGAATCGGAAGCAGGCTCCAGGCTCTGAGCTGTCACCATAGAGCCCGATGCGGGGCTCAAACCCACGGACCGAGAAAATCATGACCTAAGCCTAGGCCAGATGCTCAGCTGACTGAGCCACCCAGGTGCCCCTATTTATTTAGTTTATAATATAATGTATTGTCAAATTGGTTTCCATACAACACTCGGTGCTCATCCCAACAAGTGCCCTCGTCCATGCCCATCACCCACTTTCCCCTCCCCCTAACCCCCATCAACCCTCAGTGTGTTCTCTGTATTTAAGAGTTTCCTCTGGTTTGCCTCCCTCCCTCTCCAAATTTTTAAATGATTGGTCTAATTAATAGACATCCTTGGAGCGCCAGCTCCACTTCCATGTATGCCCAAGCAGCATGTCATTACAGAAGGCGCATTTGAACCGGGACAATGCCCTCACGGGCCTGGAAGGAGCCAGAAGCATGTGAGTTACAGGGTGACTTGAAAACAGCCGGTCGAGTTCGATGGTGTTTTCCAGCCCCACTTAGGCAGTGGACCAGAAGGCTGAGTGGATAGTGAGGAAGCAGTTAAGTGAGGCAGGGACGTGCTGAGGGGCGCTAGAAGGAGGAAGGGCTCAGGGAGGTTCAAGGTTATTGTCCGCCTCCAGCTTGGGGGTGGGGGTCTGTGACTAATGGTCTCTCTGCTGAGGGCTCACCTCCCACTCGCCTCTATGAGCAAGGCCCTGCTTCCCCACAAGCATCTGTGGACAGAGCCTCTATTTACTGTTTGTCTGTGTTTCTCCCACCCACGTGATTTCGATGCCTGACCTGCAGGGCTCCATGATGTTTGCCAAATAAAAGGAAGTTTCTGCTTTCGGTTTTTCAGGAGAACAGCAAGATTAGGCCCTTCATTTACTTGCACTTGTTCTTATTTTGTCTTCTAAGCCTTGATGGGGGAGAGCCATACTCTTGTGGGGGGAGGCGGGGTCACCTTGACTGCAGACAGAGCCGCTGAGAAGGCAGGCCAGGCGACGAGGGGAAGGGACTCGGCCCCTAAGGCCCGTGGCCCCACCAGCCCTGCTGCTTAATTTCTCCGCTCTTTGAGGCCTTGGGATTGTGCAAACCTTTGGATCAATTTTACTCTCATTCCACAGCATTGCTTCCAGCTGCCGCTCAGCCAAGACGGCTTTCCCAGGGGCTTTGTTAATGAATATGATTTTACAGCAACAAAAGATGCTGTGAGAACCGAAAGTTCTAGAGGGAACACAGCATTTTCTTTTGATGCAAGTCAAGTTTGTAAAGTCGCAACTGTTTTCTCCAGCAGACAAGAGCACTGGGCCCCGATTCAGGGGTGCCTGGGTCCTTCCTTGTGAGATTTTGAATCATCCACCTAGCAAGACGGTTGCTAAGTCCAAGAGCTCCACATCCTAATTTAGGATTCTTTTCAGCAATAACGTGACACACACTTTCTTTGTGCCCTATCCAACTCGGGGCTATGCGGTGCTTTCAGACCGTGTCAAGCCATAGTAATGAGAACCGAGGAAATAGGACCCTGGCCTTGGAGACGGGGCGTGCCTGAATCACGGGACGTGTTGGGAATGTGGGGCTCTTACCCACGGCAGGTCCCTAACTTTTGCTCTTGTTTCTTCCTTCAGTTTTAAACATCCCTTCATCTGATCCAGGGATAGACACCCACGAACACTAAGATGGGGGAAAAAAGTACAACTTCAGGGTCTTTTTTGTTTTAATTTATTTTTCTCCTGGGAATTCTGTGGCCTCAACTGCCAGACTTAGGTGAGTGAGCTGGTTGGTTGTGTCCATACAGCATGTTCATCTGTGTGCAGCCGGCTCCTTGGGAGCCAGTCAGTGGAAGTTTCCATGTTTCCACTGGCAAACAGGCCATGTGTGACATGAGCAGGGCGCACACGCCAAAAATGTTCACAATTCCGGGCACCACGGGCAAAACAGCAAGCAGATCTTTGAAATCACGCGCTTCTCCACCAGCGGGTGAACTTGACCTTTTCGCCACCTACCTCCGACTTCCTGATGTGGCCATCCCGCCTCCCTTGGGCTCCTCCCTGTTCATGACCGGATTCAGCTGGTGGGTGGCATGTGTCCATGCCACTGACTGAGACGCACCAGTGGGCACAGCCTAAGGCATGGATTATTGATCGATTCAGTGTTGATTAGTTAGTATAGGAAACAGTGATGAAGCACCTGAAAACCTAAGTAAGAAAGGTTTCGGTGTACAAAGTGCTCCGCTGCGGCTCAGACAATGATAATTGGTGTTAGTATAGTAATTGCAGTCAAGGATATGTATGTTCAAAGCGCTATAGGAATGCAGAAAAGTTAGCTGTTGACTTTGTTATTGAGAAAACTTTAAAAATAGTAAAGTAAATGTTACTGTAAAAGTAAAGTGACAGTGCTGGGCGGTTTGGTGGCAGGAAAAGACAGGGCCACATTATGAATTTCGTGGGCTCAGGGACTGTTGTCTGGGCAGTCCTTCTACAAACACAATATATGAACAATTATATTTTATGACTCTGTTGATATAAAGGATGAATATGTTAAAAATTAACACATTTTATTTTGTCTAAAAATTCATGTTTTCATGCGGTTCTAAAAGAAATGAAAGCATTTCATGGGCTCCTCAAAGTACTGAGTTCTTGGCATCACGCCCATGACCCCCTGGGAGAAGAGAAAGGGAGGGAGGAAGAGGAGGAAGAGAAGAGCACAGCTGCAGGGGGAAGGGGTAGATGTGGAAGAGATTCTAGAAACAGGAAGGTTATCATGGGAGGAGTAGAGATCCCAAAGGAGATGATGAAGTAAGCTCACCAAAAGAAAAAAAAAAAAAAAAAGGAATAAACACATGAAAATGGCAAAAACAACAAGAAAACCAGAAAGTGAGATATGACAGAGAATGTTCACAGAGAACAGTGGACCAAATGACTATTCCAGAAGCTCTTTCTTTTTAAACAATTTTTTAAAGTTTATTTATTTATTTTGAGAGAGAGAGCTAGTGGGGGAGGGGAGGCAGAGCAGGAGAGACAGAATCCCAAGCAGGCTCCACACTGTCAGCACAGAGCCGAGGTAGGACTCTAACTCAAAAGCTGGGAGTTCATGACCTGAGCCAAAACCAAGAGATGGACACTTAACTGACTGAGCCACCCAGGCGCCCCCAGAAAGCTGCTCCTGGTGGGGACGAAAGGTGTCTCTCCTGCTGTCCTTGGTCACAGCAGCTCCACATGGCTCCCAGTGGCAGAAGAACGGGTGTGGGGCAAGGTCACTGCAGGATGGGTAGGTCCCAAGTTGTTGGAGACCCAACAGGAGCTTGCCACATGGAATGGGTATCAAGTAACCAACCCTGACTTAAGAAACCTATTCTATGTATAAACGATAAGAATTTAGTTTTCTTTCCAGAAGTGAAGTTCTAACTCAAGAATTAGAAATGATGGTACCATAATTAAAAAGCATCCCACTCAAGATGGAACATCAACACTTTTACACTTATCTGCATCTCATTAGTTTTTCACATTTTCGATTTTGTTACATCAACTTGGTTGTTTTCCCTACTGCCTCTCTATAAAGAAGTTTTTCATAATTACAGTGGATTTTCAAGTACTTACTTTTTTTAATATTTATTTTTGAGCGGCAGAGAGACAGAACATGAGCAGGGGAAGGGTAGACAGAGAGGGAGACACAGAATCTGAAGCAGCTCCAGGCTCCCAGCTTTCAGCAAAGAGCCCGACGTGGGGCTTGAACCCACAAACCGTGAGATCATGGCCTGAGCCAAAGTCAGATGCTTAACCAAGTGAGCCACTCAGGTGCCCTCAAGTACTTACTTAATGTACTAGTCACAATAGTCCTAAGAGGAAGACATAACTATTCTCGTTTTGTGCATCAGAAGCCAGTCTCAGAGTTGGTGCCTTGCCCAAAGTCACAGAGTTGCAACATTTCTGAGACAACTTCGTGCCAAGGATGTGTGTGTGTGTGCGTGTGTGTGCATGTTTATGTATGTGTGTTTACTTGGCACTGTATTTCTATGAACATTAAACTCAAAAGAGAAATGATTTCCCGTTGATTAAGGTACCCTTATACACTTTTCCCCATTTTTCTCTGGTGGGGTTATTTATGTGCCCCTAAATCTGCCTACCATTTTCATCCTCTTTAATGAAAGCACCATATCCATCATTGGTTTGACCCAGTTGACACTGTAAATACAGAACCATGAGTAAGCTACTATTTCTTTGATACTTAGGCATAAAATTTGGCATACCAAATGTTTATGTTTATAAAGTTTTCCTAACACAGCTTGGAATTTTCATGTATCTGTTGATGACATGCAAATTGTTTCCCTTAGCATGCAGAAAATCCAAATGTAATTTAGGAAACATTTCTTAGAAACATCCAAATGTACTGAAGGTTGTCACATTCAATGCATAACTTGGCAAGTTTTATTTTTTCCCTTGTAAAATATAATTTTCAAGGCATCTAAGGCTCAGGAAAGATCCTTATGCATTGGAGCTAAGAAGAGTTTCACAAAAGATGTTAGATATCAATACGTTTAATGGTACAGCTGTTGCTTTCACCCTACTTTATGCTGAAAGATAGCACCGTGGCCATTTGTCATGTGCTTCCTTCAAATCAGTGAGAGGTTTATGACTACTGTTGACTCATTGCCCTACAGGAATGAGGTGCAATCCAGCCATCCCCTACTGTCAGTGGCTGGTAGCAGATCGAGTGTTGGTTCAGCCCTATCCTTCTTCCTTTGGTCTAGCTCCGGTGAGCCACAGAATGGTTCAATGGACTGAGATGAACTTGGAGGTTCAGTAAATCTTGGCTTACAGAGTGACTCTGTTGTTAATTCACCAAGGAAAGTCTTGTAAATTAGTCTGGCTTTGTGTGCTAATGTTTTCTCATGTAAAAAATGAGCCCAATAAGAATGTCTACGCTATGAATTTTGCAAATAAAAGTTTTTCTAATGCAAGTCTTGTGCGTATATCACCTTGCTTACAGAAAGGAAGTCGAGAGTTCAGGAACCTTTGAAAAAACATATGCCGTCCCTGGGTCTATCTGTGTCTATATGTCTATATGTCTTTGTGTCTATCTTTTCATAGAATTACCGCTAACTCACTGGGCGACTCTAAGCATTGGATCTGTTATTCTGAGTCTGCAAAATGGAAACTCACTAACCCTAAGCAATCAAATTTGTAATCTTATAAAACTATTTTTTCAGCTAACAATCACTATGTGCTTGCTGTGGGTGGGTTGCTGGACACAAAGAGAAAGAGAAAAAAAACTTGCCCTTACCCTCCAGGAACCTCAGACTAACTGGAGATAGACACATGGTAACAATAGTACAAATATAATATATTCTAAACTTTAATACAGCGTGATACTTTCTACACTCTGTATAATCTTTCTATACAAGTGAGATGCTCTTGAAGCAAGGAAGAGTGAGAATTCATTCTAGCTGAGGCACCAAATTGAGGAGGTGACATTTTGAAGTAACCAACGGGGGATGATTAGCTAACTGGGAAGAGAAGGTGGGTGATATGGAATAAGCTGAGGATGAGGGTGGGGGGCATGGCATCAACCATGGAATGGTAGATTGGAGCCAACTGGTAAAATGCCTTAACATATATGTCTGCAGATTGAACACTGGAACCATCTTGTGTTTCCATAAGAAAGTAGCATGATCAGAGTGGCTATTTCAGAAAGATATCTGTGCTGGCTGAATGGAAGGGGGTTGGAGTGTCAGGTCTGGGTGGCCAGTTTGGACGCTATTGTATTTTAATGCCCCATCACCAAGACAACACCAGAAAATCGTGTGTATAGTTCCATACTGATTTATGAGATCAGATCTTTGCAGTATAGCCACATACTCCACCAAATTGGCCATATACCTTTCCCAGCATTCTCTCCATTTCCTTCCACTTTGGTGGAAGCCTTGGTCCTCTACCATATCTGTAATTCCTGCAGTGCTGGGTTGGAAGGGTCACGTCTGGACATTACTCTGAGGTCTTATGTGTTGACGCTAACCCTACAATTCATGCAGACGCTTCTGCCTTTGCTGACTGACCTGCTGTCTGTGGGACACATACCCACTTGGAGCAAAGTTTTAGCCTGGGTTACGTGAACCCATGCAAAATGTTACCCTGCTTTCGCAGCGGTCACTCTGATCACTCCACCTGCCCCTCAGCTCCCAAGGCACCCTCTCTGCACCCATGAAACAGATGTTATTAGTAATTATCCTTTGGTTCTGTTTTTGGTGTCTTTGAATTTTCAGGATCCTGTGTTTGGTGTGCAGTGTCAAACAACCGAAAAGCACCATCTACTATGAGTTGGTCATATGCATATTTGTTTCTGTTTAGAACTGTGTTTAACAAATTGTACTTACATGAACCCGTCCTGTCCGCCTTTCAGAAATGTTGAACAAAAAAGAAGCTACAACAACTGTCCAGTCCACCTTCTTTCAACACTTGTGGTCCATGATACTCCCTTTGTTGGGATCTGTCCATCTGCTAATGAGTCTTCAAAGATGTGTGCTTTACATTACGCACTTCAAAAAGAGGAAGAGGCAAAGGGTATGTGGGCTAAGCCCCTTGTGTTGGACTTATTTTCTACCATGCAATCCTGAGAGGAGCCGTGTCTGTCCCTGTGGCTGATTCCACTGGTGGCTGCTCTTGAGTTAGGCAACACAACACGCACTTGTCTCTTGGGGTTTCTTTTTCATTTATTTTCTCCTTGATATTTTTGTGGGCTCTTGACACTCCTTTGGCCAAGCTGTTACAGTGGGATTCCCATTAACCACCTTTCATTTGTATTTTTCCTGTTGTTTCAAATCTTAGTTAAAATAAATAATGAAGAAAGCAATGATGTTTCCCAAATACACTCATCTAATTATCTAATTGTAATATTCCTCTTTAAACGGTGTCTTGTTTTTTTAGGCCCTGATTGGCTTCTTTGTTTCCTTTGCAAATGTTCTTGATATTTAATTACCTTCACTAATTCCTCAGTGCTTAGACTTGTACATGCTTTATTTGTGTATTTTTATAGAGTTCATCTTGCTCTTTTTTTACGACTGAGTTTCCATTTTCTTGGAGTTACGGAGTATAGCACTTTGATTATGCAAACTCCTCTGAGCTTTATCCCATTTATATTTTATTCCAGATGACATTGTTAACACTCACAAGATCGGTCTACATCTATCCCTTACGGTAAAATAGAAAAAGAACATATCGCTTTGGCGCGTTCAGAATATCTGCAACCCTAAACATTTTTTCCAAGCACAAAAAGCGTTTAAGAGCAGTGGGGAGCATCAGAGGCACAACGATGAAAATGCCTGCTTCTTTCCATTCACGCTCCTGTTTGAAGTAATGAAACAAACCCAGAAACAACACGGAGGGTAAAATAATGGGCTGGGAATTTGAAACGTTTTCAACTTCACTCATTTAAGACGTTCAGCACTTGGAGGTGGCTTATTGTGGCTTTCCATGTCATTGGTGGGTCTTGATTAAAACAAAAACAAACAAACAACCCCAAAAGTATGGTATCAAGGTTCTTACTGGCCCAAACCAATTGTTTGCTATTGTATTTAGAGCCATTACAAGTATCTTTTTTTTAAAATGTTTATTTACTTTTGAGAGAGAGAAAGAGTGTGTGTGTGTGAGCAGGGGAGGGCCAGAAAGAGAAGGAGACACAGAATCTGAAGCAGGTTCCAGGCTCTGAGCTAGCTGTCAGCACAGAGCCCGACACAGGGCTCGAACTCACGAACTGCGAGATTGTGACCTGAGCCGAAGTCAGCCACTTAACCAACTGAGCTCCCCAGGAGCCCCTGAAAGTATCTTTCTTAATGCTGCATAGCCACTATTCAGCAAGTTGCATATTTAATCATAAAAGATCCATAAGAAATGTAAGTGTTTTGAAGTTCCTATGTCCATGTAAGAGCTTTATGGCTTTTGGGCATGAGAAGAAATTTCATTTTTACATGGCTGTAAGATGCGAGGATGGAAGCCGTATGGAAACACATGGAGTTAACGGAGAGCCACTCCTGGTCTTTGGTCAGTGGCCAGAGGTGTGGCAGAAGCTTCCCGTGCTTCCCGCTCTGTTCTCTGTGCTCCCGCACCAACCACTGCTCACCTCCCACGTCTTCCAGTCCCATTGTCCGTAGAGATTCTGAGCAGGAGATCATAATGCTGTTCTCACAAATTGAGGGGGAGAAGGTGAAGCTAAAAACAAGAAAACTGTCAGTAAGGCAGAAGAGCAGCAAAAAGCTTTTAAATATAATTTATTGTTAAACTGGCTTCCTTACAACACCCAGTGCTCATCCCAACAAGTGTCCTCCTAGGCGCCCATCACCCACTCTTCCCTCCCCCCAAGCCTCCAACCATCCTCAGTTTGCTCAAAAACATTGACTTGAAAATTTACTGAGTACACATTGTCCAAATTATGCCAAAATAATGTACAGAAAGAAATGTGCAGATCCTCATTTTCATATTCCATTACTGAAAGAGTGGTATAGTTTGTTGGAAAAGTTATTTTTAAGATAGTTAAAACTAGGTTTTTTTTGAAGTTTATTTATTTGTTTTCAGAGGGAGGGGTGAGGGAAAGAGAGAATCCCAAACGGGCTCCATGCTGTTGGGGGTGAGCAGGATGCAGGGCTCGATCTCATGAACTGTGAGATCGTGACCTGAGCCAAAATCACGAGTCAGGTGTTTAACCAACTGAGCCACCCAGGGTCTCCAAAACTACTTCTTAAAATACAAAATAATTTTGCTTATAAGACTGAACAAACATCAAAATACTATTTAGGTATCTGGGGTTTTTAGTTGTTTTTTACTGTTTGTTTATTCTTAAAAGAGAGAGAGAGCGCATGAATGGGGAAGAGGCAGAGCCAGAGAGGGACACAGAATCTGAATCAGGCTCCAGGCTCCGAGCTGTCAGAACACGGGGCTCAAACCCATGAACCGTGAGATCATGACATGAGCCTAAGTCGGACACTTAACCGACTGAGCCACCCAGGCTCCCTAGATATTGGTTGTAATCAAATTCTAATTGATAATAAAGAGAAGTAATTCCAACATGGGGCCCAAAATTCCTAAGCCAAATTATTTTTGTGTTTTAACTATGTTCCCTGGGCTTGGAGTCTGGAGCCTGCGGTGACACCCACGTCCCCTGCTCTTGGCCGTCCGAGCTCAGTGCTGCAGGAGGACCCCACTCTCATGGGCCGGTTCTTCATATTTCTTCCCCACCCTTCATCCAATGACCCCACTTTGATGGCTTGCACTTGGCTGGGGTCGTAGTATTTATATCACAGATATTGGCGAATGATACAAGTCAGGGCTGGATTCCCCGAGTCAGGGTTAGTTCTCACGAATTTGCCAGCACACCTCTGTTTCCAGCTGAGAGGTAGGGCACCTGCTGCTTGAAATCTCCGTGATGATCTGATCCCACGAATAATTCGCTTTAAGCTCGTAGTGGCCGCTATCTCTGTGGCATAAACTCCAGATAATCACGTGGCGTCCCCAAGCCCCCTCATGCCGGGTTTGACTGGCCGAGGGACTGGAGAATGGCAGACATGTGTTTTGAATGAGCTCTGTGGTCCTGTCTCCTCCCTGTCGCCAGGGCCACGTTATTCCAGCCAGATCCTCAATAGCGGCTGCTAGGAACAGCCATCCCGGGACCTGCAGAGCTCCAGGTGGGTAGACATGCCCAGAGGCATTGTGTCCTTAGAGGTCACACTTCCCAGTCAAAAGACTGGGCTGAGAACCACCCCAGTGACAATGTGTGGGAAATTCCTGGCATTATTGACTTACCCTGCATTACACTTTCCCCGCATCTGACCCGCCGCCAACCCCGCCCACAGTGTACGGTGTACCTTCCCCACATTCCAGCAGCTGCGGTCCTGGGGCAAACTACAAAGTAAATGAAAGTACCGAGTATGTGAGAATAACATCTTTATGTAACGCTGAGTTTTTAATGAGATGAAAATGTGGTTTGAGAATAATCATGTTCTGAGACTCATCGACACGTGATTCTGGGAAAATTGGAGGGCACACCACCTGAGTTGTTTACGGTGTCTTTATAAGGACGGCTTTGGTGTTTTTCGTTCATGTGTGTACGTCTCACATACAGACCCGCCTACGCCTGGGAGGGAACAGCCGCTCCGCTCCGCAGACGGCACGGCTGACTAGCCGCTTGCACCTGTCACACCACACATTGCTCTCCCAGTGGGAGTATGTGCCCCTCTGAAAAGCCACCGTCTCCTGTGACTAAATCGAGAGCAAAATGCTGTGGGCGCCAATTCCGTCTACATGGCATCCTCCATGTCCTTGCCTGGCCGCTTTATCTGTCCCTCTTTCCAGCTCTTCTGGCTGAAATGGCTCCGCTTTCACTTTGAACAGACTACTTGTATCCTTTCACAACCCAATGTACACATATTTTTAAAACACTTACTCTGTGTTGCTTTGTTTTGCTTTGGTTTGGTTCTGGTTTTGTTTCGGGGGGAGGCGTGTGTTGACTGGGGTGCGGGAGAAAGGGCTTCAGGAAAAAAAGAAATCATCCGGACTTTACGAATGTGCACTGTGCCAAAGTACGATTTTGCCAAAACAACGTGCTTTCTTCAGTTGAAGGAGATGGTTTGGGAAGAGATGTCTGTCCATCGTCTCAGAGGAAGTCATTTATTTCCACCAATTTTCAACATTCCTTTCACATTTCTGTTTTTCTGCGCTACTTTTGACGAAGATTGGCAAGCGTGAGTTCTCAACCACACACGGAAGCTCTTAAGTCCTGTTACATTTTCCAGCGTAAGTCTTACAATTTGATAACTATTTTATAAAAATATTCCTTAGTCTCTATCCCCCTGCCCCCTTGGGAGCTCTTCGCTATATTTGTAAATGCACACATGATAAAACCTAATAATAAAATTCTGAGCACAGATTTCTCTCATGCAACATTCTTGAACCATGATTACATTTTTTTATAATGCTGTGTCCTGATGGGCCAGATAACATTCCTGGCTTGTTATTTGTTGGGCCATCTTAACCTTGACCGGTCTTCCAGTCCTCCACAGTCAGGGCTAGTGAATGGAGCCCCCTGCTGGACCTTCTGGGTATCAGATCTCCAGTGGAACCGGGAGGGCTCTTCCTGAGAGCTGGGGTCCCAGGAGGCTGGAATATAACCGACGCAGTGGGAAAGTGCATGCTTTTGACTGGCAGTACGAGTCAATAACACAAAGGGTTTCTTTAATAGTCCTGCATTTCCTTTTGAAAGTTTGGGCCATAAAGGCAGAGACCCTGATCTGATCTATTTAACTCACTGACTGTTTATCAAATTAGTATTTCCTGAGAAATTATTCATTAGGTTGTTGATAAGTTTGCAGGGAGAAATGTTGTCCTGTTGCCCAGAAAGTCTCGAAAACAGGACTCTCTGTTGCAGAACTTAGAGCCTTTAACACGAAAAGAGCATTTCAGACAACATAGGTCACTTTCCCTAAACTTGTTTGGCTGTGGGTATTTATTCTGTGACACATTTACTAATATTTTTGAAGTATTTCATAGAATATCAGTGTAGAAAATCCATTGATATTCCTTTCTCATTTTTTTCGAAGAGTTTTGTTTGGAAGACTATTTCACTGCCACTATATTCTAATTTTATTGTAGTACATAAAACTGAAGGCTATTACTTATCAATATTTTTGATTGTTGTTTTTAAATGCTGGAAAGCACAGTACTTTGTGCTTAAATAGGCAGCGATTTTTAAAGTTTATCTCTAGCCTATGTCTCTGTTCAATGTTTGTGCTAGCCCTATCAGTAGCTTTGTTCAGACCTAGGTTCATTGATATTTTATAAAGATTATTTTTCCTTAGTTTTTATGGACATGCTTTGTTTGAACAATTTGCAGTGCTTGAAACTGAGGCTGAAGAATCGTTCTGATCTTAGCTTTATAGACAAATGAAATACTGATTTGATGGAGAAAAAAGTGAATGGATCTCATACGGGTAATCTGGGACCAAACCCTCCTCATAAAAACAAAGTATGTTTGAAGAGAAAGGTATCTTATTTTTACTACAATTGTTTTCTCTTCAAATTTGCTGCTTTGAAAATATTCTTCTGGGATCATATACAGATGACACCGCTTTATAACTGACTGAGCAAGGGGACTATGTACCAGAAAACACACAAAATCGTATGAGAAAATTTATGTTTTGCAGGATTTGAAAGAGTTGCAAATCTAATGGTTTAGATTACATTTTAATAAAGAAATGTTCTTGTCTAATCTGGATCCGATTTCTCTGTAGCCGGCCGCGAGTGATCATTTTACCTGAAACACTTCCGCTCACTAAACCATTATCCTTCCAGAATCCAAGCACGGTGCTCTTTTCGTCAGGTTCTAGAAGAGAGCGCCCGAGCTTCTCCGCCAGAGAAAGAACGAGGTTCTGTTTGCAGAACTTGAGCTTTGTTCTCGGGAGGACCGTGTCACGCGGACTCTCTTCTGTTTAATTTAGGCCACTGCAGAACGTGGCACCAAATGATCAGAATTATTAGGGTCACGCAGTGCTTACTGACTGGATTGTCTCCATTTGGTACATTCATTCGGTAAAGATTCTTGGCTTTAGGAAAAGAGCTGCTTTACTCAGGAAGAAAAGAAAATTAATTCCCCAATCCTAAATCTTCGGTCTCGGGGCCGCATCTTGAGGTGGACGTCAACCCTGCTGATTCTGGATCAGAAGACACCGGCCCCTCTCCCCTCCCCAGGAGATGGGGGCAGGGAAGGAACCTGCAGGTGGTCCTCCTGTGCCCTGAGAAGTCCACCGGGAGCTCCCAGACCGTGGCAGTCGTTCCATGGGACCTGTTCCAGGGCTTAAAAGTGCGCCTCTTCCAAAAGCCTTCCTTCTATGTGTTTTACAAAATGTGACTGAAGTCAAATCCACAAATGCTTATTAGATAATTCTTTTGTATTTGTTATTTTGAAAATGCATTCGATTCCTTTGAGTAGTAATCTCTGGTCAGTGTAAACATGATGGACATTCAAAAGAACGGACAGTTGTCCTGAGGCACACAGCGGCTGTGCCCACCCAGGCACTGGGCCTCCTGGTGCTCTGCTCTCTTGTGAATGGCTAATGGCTCCAGTCCTAGGAAGTCAACTCCTCTCCACCCCTTCCAAGGAGGGTCCAGACACGGTCGGGAACGCTCTGGAGACTCTTAGACATACTCCTACTAAACGCTTGCTCTCTGTCTTTCTGAAAGTTGGGTTTATCTGAACGTTGCCTGCACTGGATTTTTAATTTTATTTTAATTTAATTTAAAATGTTTATTTATTTTTGAGAGGAAGTGAGTGAGGGAGGGGCAGAGAGAGAGGGAGACAGAGAATCCCAAGCAGTCTCTGAGCTGTCAGCACAAAACCCTATGTGGGGCTCAAACTCACGAACCATGAGATCATGACCTGAGCTGAAATCAAGAATCGGTCGTCCAACCGACTGAGCCACCCAGGCCCCCCTTATTATTTTTTTTAAAACTACATTTATTCCAAGATGAGAGATAATAATGCAAACAAAAATTCCCTTTGCAGTAATCAAGCTTAACTCTTCTTCTTGAAAAATTTTTTCATGTTTGTTTGTTTATTTATTTATTTATTTATATTGAGAAAGAGAGAACATGAGCAGGGGAGGGGCCGAGAGAGGGAAGAGAGAACCCTAAGCAGGCTCTGCACCATCAGCACAGAGCCCGAGACAGGGCTCGATTCCACCAACTGGGAGATCGTGACCTGAGCTGAAAACAAGAGTTTTGCGCTCCACTGACTGAGCCACCCAGGGTCCCCAAGTCTTTTTACTTTAACAGGAAGCTGATTCACATCCCCTCCCCGCCCCCCACTTCCTTTGGAGAGCTCTGGGAAGGAGTCAACGCCCCGCCATGTTGCCCTTTAAAGCCAGCGTCTCACTTGCAGGGCAAGTCCAAGGAGGCCACATCTGGCATGGGACACCTGTTCTGGAAGACAAGGTGTCTTCACCTTGCAGCCCTCCCCCGGCCCCACTTGGCCCCTCGGCCCCGCTCCTGTCCGCTGGAATGAATCCAGGCCGGCTCCCACCCCTCCGTGCGTCCCGTCCCCCAGCGTTGGGGCTCCCGGAGGTGCGGCATCCTCTCCCATCTGTGCGCTCTTCTTAGCAAATGTTTAATAAATGCTTCCTGAATGAATAAAAATGTCATTCCAACAGAATTTCTAGTCCTGCACTCAGGAGATTTAGCCCTACAATCTGACTAACATGTTCAAAAACCCGTTTTTCTGTAAAATAACAGATCTTACCAATGGCTCTTGTAATAATCCTGGGGGGGGTGGTTATCAGCTTCTTTTTTAATACCAGAAAGATAATCCCTGCGGCCTAAGCTTCATCGCGGCAATTATGCTGTCCTCTGTTGTGCTGTTCTAGACTTCTGTCTCCCACAGTCTCTGGGAACGTCGGGGACCGAACTGGGTCCCCTCCGTCCTTGACACCCAAGTCGCCTCCCCCCACCCTCCCCCACCCCGACCCCTGCAAGTCTTTCCTCACGATGTTTGGGTTTGCTACTGTTTCTCCTGCCACCTCCTCATAATGCTTTCATAGTTCCTCTCTCCCACAAGCGTGGAGGAGCAGAAAGAATAATTCTGGGTTCTCGAACGAGAAAGGCCGGGTGCGGATCCTGACTGACACTCCCTCCTTGGCTGGTCCTGCCCTCCGCATTTCTGAGGCAGCTTGTGGGCGGGTACAGGGGCAGAGCGTGGGCCCCCGGAGCTCAGCGCCCAGCACACGAGCAGCCTTGACTCCCCAGACCCCTAAACAGGGCACACGTTGCCCCTCCAGCATCAGTCAGTAATTAGCCTGGCAACTTTCTCCAGGTTGTGTCCCGGTGTCCCCTCTCTCTCTCCCTGTGGGACCAGTCTTGGTCTGAGGCCACTGCCTCCTAGGGCTTCCCTGACTCACTCAGGGCCAGGAGGCTGGCGGTAAGAGGTGAGTCGCTGATGGCGGCCAGGAAAGCTTGGGCCCTGGGTGCTGAACCCACCGAGAGGCCAGAAAGTGACCTCAGACCTTCTTGCAGGTGAGTTTCAGATCCGGAGGGGCTTGCAACGTGCCAAAGTGTCCACTTTGGATGCTAAGTCTCTTGTTGTCCCTGGAGGTGACAGAAGGGAGAAAGGATGTACTTTCCTTGTTCTGAAAAAATGTGAAAATGGTACGGTTGGTCTGTTCTTAGTGCCAATCAGTTGCTTTTAAAACTTAGAAAGAGGGTTAGTTACCCTTGCTTTTTAACATGGTGACAGATGCGATGCACGGGGTCCGTGCTGACACTGAAGGCTTGTCCTGCGTCAGCTCGCCGGGCATTACCTTCCTTAATCCTCAGAGCGCTCTCGGACGTAAGTGCTTCCACTGTCCCCGTTTCAGCAATGAATATCAAGGCGTAGAGAAGATGTCGGTTATGAATTGCCATGTGACAACCGCCCCCAAGGCCTCGTGGCTCCCAGCAGCATCCACTGATGAAGTCCATGGTTCTCTGGTCCATGAGGCAGGATCACCTCCTGTGCTTGTCCAGGGAGTGGTGAGTGACAAGGGTGACGGAGCCCTGCCAGCATAATGGCAGGAGGGCTCCCTGGGCAGCAAGAAAGGACACATCTCGATGAGCAAGAGACTCTCAAGTTCAGCTGTGTCACTCCGGTTATTGTCCCATCGGCCAAACCCATGCCCTGGCCCAGCCCAGCATCCCTGGGAGAGGACACTAGCCAGGGAGGTGGAAAAACGGAGGCTTGAGCCAATGGCGGGAGGAGGGGCTGTGCCTTCCATAAGCTACCACAGAGAAGTTAAGTAACTCTACTGATGTAACACAGCTCACATGAGGAGGACCTTGGACTGAACCCAGATACTCGTCATGACTGAGGCCTCAGACCCAAGGAGACAAAGCTCAGACAGAGCAGTTCGACTCTGACAATTGAGGTCAGACTTCTGGTTACTTTACCCGATTCCTCTTGTCCCTACTCATAGAAAGGAAAGCTAAACGCTTCCTGGCATGAAAAGCAAGCCCTTGGTCGGGATAGGCTGAGGCAGCTCAGACCCTTGCTTCATCGTGGCCACGCTGGGCAGATCGGCCTCCAGAGCTGCGTGTCACCTGTTGGTCTATTTAAGTGAGACTCACCCCCACACCATCCCCCCAACAGCCCCAATTTTAAAATCAGTTTTCCTTTCCACGTAAGCCCCCTAAGGCCTCCGTCCTGAAGACAGGATTTTGGAGCCTCAGTGCAAAGCCGAAGTTTCCAAGCGCTCCCCGTCTACCCGTAGGTGACCAGCACGTGTCTGAGGCGCCCTCTTGGCTGACAACCTCGAGGGACTCTGGTGTGGAAAGTGGGTCCAGTACAGAGGGATGGGTCAGGAGGCTCCCAGGACCCCCTGCAGGGACCTCTCGGGTCACCTCTTCCCTTGAAGGGCAGCATGTGGAACCCGGAGCAGGTGCATGTCAGGTTCCTTTCCATGGCGTGAGGTTGGCATCGCTTCCTCCTCCTGGTATGCATTTCCAAAATGGAACTAGAGTGCATGTGATACCCCCTGACCATTCGGAGGCTGGAGGTGAATATGAAGTCACAGCAGGACCAATGGCTCACTGCAAAGACAGTCCTGGAGGACCTGATGCTAACATTTCCAGACATCTGTCATCCCTTCAGTCTGCAGAGTGGGCGGGCTCCACGGTGTGATTCTGGGAGGAGAAGGTCTGGGCAGCCTTGGGGTCCACATCTATCTAGAGGCTCCCCCTTTAATCACGGCCCCCTTCTCTCTATAAACTGCTCCCCTGGACGGATGTGCCAGGAGCCTGCTCCGCATTGTCAGTCTGGGAGGACTCTGGGGCCCTTCCCTGGGGCGGGTTCTTTCTGCCAGCATCAGGATCCAGGCGCGAGTGCTTGGTCACCTGCCCTCCCCCGGCCCCACTGCACCTGCCACCCGGAGCCAGGCCCTCAGGAGATGGGCCCCCAGACCTGGGGCTTGAGCGTGGGTCCCAGGGAGGCTGCGAGTGGGGAGGGGCCTGGGGGCCCCACTGCGTTTCACCCACGTGTGGAGACAGGCCTCGCCTTGCACTGTAAGGTCTTTGAAGACCAGCCTCGAAACATATTCCAAATTCTTCACTAAAATGTCACCCCTGACTCAGGGTGGTTGATTTTATGGACCCCGATGTGAGAAGAAAGGGTGATTCAGTCGGAACCAATCTCAAACTGCAGTCGGATGAGGCAGTGCCCAGCAGATCAAGGGCGAGGTGGGGGGTGCACGCTGCCAATCCCTTTGTCGTTGTATTGAGACATGAGATTTGACTGGGGACAGTGGGACAGGCTTCACAGAGTCTTGGACAGCTACGTGAGGCTGCCTGGATGCCGAGACGCTCAGGGATCTGGTCTCCGTGGGCTTTTCTCCTGCCACCGCCAACACTGGGCCCCTGAGCTGCAGGCCAGGGCTCCACGCAGCGGCCAAGGTCACGGTGTGGAAGCTCCTTTGTGAGTTGGGCCAGGAAACTGGGAGTGGGGTTGATGGAAACATGTGGAAAGTTTCCCAGAGCCATCAGCACATCTGGTGGAGCACAGGTGACCGAGCTGCCCCATGGGGGTGGGGGCCGAGGAGCAGGAGCCAGAGCTGAGCTTGGGTGCCCCGGGGTCAGGGTCCTGCTGCTCCCGGAAGCCACCGCCTCCCCTGAGGGTTGCCAGGGGAGCCCAGGTTCTCCCCATCTGCAAGGCTGCCTTCACGCAGGGCAGAGGGTCAGGGACTCTGTCCTAGAAAGGGTAGCAGCCTCCGGAAGCCCCACAACGACTCGCATCACCCAGAACAGAGACCCTGGTTTCTCCTGGACGCCCCCCCTGGGGACCTGGAAACAGCTCTGTGGTCAGGGCTGGGGGAGGTGTGCAGAGACCCTTCACCAGAGCCCTCATCATCCCGTAGAGAGTCAGGCCCACACGCCGGTTTTGCTGTTCCCTGATTTTACCTTTACAGGGAAATCAGGAGGTGAGAAAGGCTAGGGGTTAATCACCTCTTTCCGACTTTGCTTTCAAATTCAGAGGCAACATCACAGCTCATCATGTAGAAAATGAGCATTCTCGAAACTCAGTCCATGACGGTCCTATTTGAGTTACAGAAGACCATGTAAATAAATCCGAATAGTGCCAGGAAAAAAAAGTACCCAGGGCTGCTTCTCGCCCGGGTCTGACACGCCAGGCACAGGGGCGGGGTCACCGTGGTCAGACAGTTACTCGAGGTAACAGTGCCGGAATCAGAAAGAAGACAGTTCGATTTCCAGGTTTCAGGTGGAGCCCGCCGGGCTGGCGGGAAAGGATTGTTTGTCAATGAAGCAAATTTGATTCCAAAGTTGCCGAGAGAGAGAATCTGGGTCCCTTTATGTCACTTTTAATATAATGGCACTTTAATAACACTGACATCTCTTTATATCACTCTGAGATTGTAAGACTTCACTCCCAGCATGAGCCACAAAACCACGTTTGAATGTTTCAAAAAAAAATAAAAAATAAATAAAAAACCAAAACTTCTTTAAAATTAACACAAGAGGCACCTGGGTGGCTCAGTCCGTTAAGTGTCCAACTTCAGCTCAGGTCATGATCTCGTGGTTTGTGAGTCTGAGCTCTGCATCGAGCTCTGTGCTGATGGCTCAGACCCTGCTTGGGTCCTCTGCCCCCCTTTCTCTCTGCCCCTCCCCTGCTCGCACTCTCTCCTCTCTCTCTCTCTCTCTCAAAAATAAATATTTAAAAAAGGATAAAATTAACATTAAACTCATGTGTGTGTGCAGATGTACACATATATTCCTGAGTATATTGTGCATGAGTGCGTGTGCGGTCCTGTGTGTGCACGCGTGTCTGCACGCACATGCGTGTAAGTGTGCACACATGTAGACACACACATTTATGTGTGCGTGCACATATGTGTATGTGTATATTTATATACGTGTGTGTGTGTGTTCACTGCTATGTTTTGTAGGACTTTCAAACTAGCCCTTATGGGAAGGGAAAGTTTTGTGGTTTGTAAACACCATGGCAGCCATGGGTGGTTAATGTTTTTCTAAATCCAAATTGAGGCTTCCTTTCAGAAATTTCAGTATGAACTCAGATCATTTTTCTTTCTTCTATTTTTAAAATTAAAAAAATTTTTAATTTATTTTTGAGAGAGAGAAAGAGAGAGAGAGAGAGAGAGAGAGAGAGACATCATGAGCAGGGGAAGGGCAGAGAGAGAGGAAGACACAGAATCTGAAGCAGGCTCCAGGCTCTGAGCGGTCAGCACAGAGCCCGATGGGGGGCTCAAACTCATGAACTTTGAGATCATGACCTCAGCCGTAGTTGGACAATCAACCGGCTGAACCACCCAGGCGTCCCCCAGATCATTTTTCTATGACTGACCTAAAAGCATCTAAATTATGTCACCTGAAATGGCAACCACAATTCTACAATACCCCGGCCCCCCCGGGGGTCCAGCACACAGGTCCACAGAGCAGGACTGCTGAGTGGGGCCGGAAGGTCTCTTAAAGGGCAGATGAAGTAACATCTTTTGAAGCATGGATGCCGATGACCAGGGGGCTGGGGTGTGGGTGGGGGACGAGGTGACATCTCTGGGTGGTTTACTAGGACATACAACCGATTAGATATTAAAGTCAGGCGCTAAGAAATCAAGGTCATGCCATGTTGCATTTTTCTCAAACAGCTGGGCCCAGATAAGTTAAGCAGTGGGCGATAGCACCAGACAGACAATTTTTAGCAGTCTCAGAGTCTTGTTACAGCAAGGAAAGGGGGTGCTGAGATCAAGGCATTTGGACCTACTTCCTCCCCCTCCCCCCCTCCGTTCCCCTAGCACACGTCCAAGCACGGGCTCCTCGGAAGCCTTCCTGAATATGCCCTTCTCCAGCTCGGCCTCTGAATATGAATGCAGGGAGCACTCGTGATGTTTTTCCACCCTCAGAGCCAGTTGATTTATGGCCCGGATTACTGGAAACAGTAATTCTCTGCTCTTTATGATGTTTTGGTGGAAGGTGCCGTAGCCTGCAGTCAGAACAGCATGATTTCAACTAGGTTTTTACAAAAAGGTCTCTGCAGTTGAGGGTGGCTGTGAATTGTGCAGTTTCTGTAACAGAGCAGTTAATAAGACACCAGCACATTAATCATGTGACAGCCATTGGGTGTAGCAGGGAAAGGCCCTGGCTTTTGAAAACGGCAATTTAGGTGACTACTGTGTTGAAAGAGGCTGGCGGAACGCTCTGTTTTTAACCCATTGTGAACAGTTTAATTGTGTCGGTCGTTTGTCCGGACATCGCTTCCTGTATCTGGAATTTTCAGTCAGCCTAATGAAGTAATTGACCTCTTCTGTTATCTCCCGGCCTGGAAGAAGCCAGTGAACTAGTAGTTTTGGTACAAGTGCCCAGAAGTTATTCTGAAATATCTGGATGAGGCAAAGCCCTTTCCCTTCGTCACGTAGCTCTGGCAATCCCATAACCAGCTTATAGCAAAGCACTTCACTGACCGAAACATTGTTTGCAAGGGAAATCGGTAAAAAATCATAACTGAGCTGAGGAAGTCTGTCCTAGCGAGAGGCTGACATCTGAAAATGTATCAGAATTTCTGCTCTGGGAGCCCATAAAGATGCATGCTGTAAAGCCCAAGAAATAAAATGAGGGATTTCATGAATTTGTTTCTAGAAAACAGCCGTTACCCATGTGAAGATTATAAGAAACAAAAACAGTACCTTTTGAAATGAACCAGCAATTAACTTTTATATTTTTACTCATTTATGTTGCATTTCCCTTAATGAAATAAGTGAGGTTGCGTCTATTGGGCAATTATAATCTATGAGAAGCCACCAAAGAACAGTGGGAATAAACGGTGCCTTTTGCTCTGAAGGAGGGGGGTAATTGTGATAATGAATCACTTAAAAGAATCAGTCTACTGAGGATTTAAAATCACGGCGGCTGACACATGAGCTGCCTTGCTTCAAATTGTGGTTCCAAGTCTTACTTTTGATATTAAGCAAACTATTATACAACCGCTTTGCACCCTAGTTTTTTTTTCTGTTAAAATGTGCACCATAGCAGACACCAATGCACAGCATTGCTATGAGGACTAAGGAATATTATGACGGGATGACTTCCTTTAAAGAAAGTGTAAACGGTATCTTTCATACAGCGAACTCTCAGGAAGTAAATTTTGGCATATCTGTATTACAGATTATCATCTGTTGATTAAAGATGACGGCCTATTGTGGATGGAGGGGCAAAGGAACATGTTCATGACATATGGTTAAGGGTGAAAAGGCTACAAAACAGCTTTTGTGACTACATGGTGCACGCGCAAATTCTTAGCAAAGCTCAGTTTTTTAGAAGCACAAAACATTAAGTGTCTTAGCTGTCGGGGCGCCTGGGGGCTCAGTCGGTTAAGCCTCCGACTTTGGCTCAGGTCAGATCTCACGTTTGTGGGTTCGAGCCTTGCCTCAGGCTCTGTGCTGACAGCTAGCTCAGAGCCTGGAGCCTGCTTCTGGTTCTGTGTCTCCTTCTCTCTCTGCCTCTCCCCTGCTCATGCTCTGTCTCTCTCTGTATCAAAAATAAATAACACATTTTTAAAAAAAGTGTTTTAGTTGTCTATCAGGATGGAAAGAATTCAAACATAAAATCAGCATCTTGATGTTGGCCATGGGGTTGGAATTAGACACAGGCATGCACTCTGCACAGTTGGCGAAAGAATAAATTAGTGCAGGGGCGCCTGGGTGGCTCAGTGGGTTAAGCATCCAACGTTAGCTCAGGTCCTGATCTCAGTCTGTGAGTTTGAGCCCCACGTCATGCTCTGTGCTGACAGCTCAGAGCCCAGAGCCTGTTTCAGATTCTGTGTCTCCCTCTCTCTGCCCCTCCCCCACTCACTCGGTCTCTCTCTATCTCTCTCAAAAATAAATAAAAACATTAAAAATAGAATAAATTAGAGCATCCAGACTGGAAATATCTGTACAATGCCTTAACATGTGACCGTTGGCCTGTCAATTACACTTCTTCAATTTTGGGGTGAGAAAATAATCACTGATCCAAGGAAAGACGCATTCATGCAATGGAATACTCTACCACGATATAAACGATATGCGCAATGACATAGATGAATCTGGAAGTCTTGAAACTTGGCAAGAGGAACCAGGCGAAAGAAGGCACAATCTGTATAACTATAGATTCTATTTTAATTAAATACAATTATGTAAGTATAATAACAATGATGATGAAAATATTTTATGTCATCATATAATATTACAGCATTATAATTTAAAAACCACTGTTTCATAAAGATCAAAAACAGTCAAAATGAAGCCAAAGTATTGGAAGTCAGGAGAGCAGTTATCTCTGGAGAAGAAGTGATAGTGCAGAAAGGTAAAGAGGAGGCTCTGGGTCCCACAGTGTTCTTTCTCTTGATCTAAGTAGTGGATAGGAAAGTAACATTGTTTATATAAAAAAAAGGAAATATCTTAACTATTCATTATCTGTGGTCTGCTTAAGGCAGTTAACATTTTAAAAAAATGTTTATTAAAACAGAGAGACAGAGCATGAGCAGGGGAGGGGCAGAGAGAGAGGGAGACACAGAATCCGAAGCAGGTTCCAGGCTCTGAGCTGTCACCATAGAGCCCGACTGGGTCTCGAACCCACGAACCACGAGATCATGATGACCTGAGCCGAAGTCGGATGCTTAACCGACTGAGCTGCCCAGCTGCCCCCACGGCACCCACGCTAACCCCTGCCCCCCACTGCACGGCGAGGCTGTGCTTCCCTCTTCCTGTCTCTCAGGGGTCCTGATCTTCGGCTCCTCACGTACGGGGTCCTCCTCGTGCATTGAAACACACAGTCCCTGCCTGACTGTCCCCTCCTCGTCCCCGAAGTTACTTCGTGGCAGTTTCTGCTCAAGAACCGTTTTTCTTGCTTATTACCTGCTCTTCTTTACCTCCGAGATACTTACTGAAATTTATAATTTTATCTTTAGTTTGGCATTCATTTTTTTAAAAAAGTATGTATTGATTTTGATTTATTTTGAGAGAGACCAAGGCAGCACGAGTGGAGGAGGAGCAGAGAGAGAGAGGAGAGAGAATCCCAAGCCGGTTCCGCACTCTGCTCCGGGTGGGGCTCAAGCCTATGAAGCTGGGAGATCATGACCTGAGCTGAGGTCAAGAGTAGGATGCTTAACCGACTGAGCCCCCAGGCGCCCCCGGGTTCACGGTTTAAACTCGTGCCTTCCGACTGGGTTTTGAAAGGTGGTCGCGCCCTCCTCTTCACCTGCACGTCTAGGGCCAGACTCATGCCAGCTCCCTGATAAATGCATCAAACCCACGAGACTAAAACACGCATTTGAAAAAATAAGCAGCAGCTTGTTGAAATTAAAAACTAAACTTTGTAATGAAAAAGGATGAAACAAAATCACCCTGCCTTTGAATAATAGCAAAATAAATTATTGTTCATGTGATATCCTACAAGAATTTTTTATGACATGGAAATTGGTTTGTGATATATTATTAAGTGAACAAGAGAGTTACAGAGGGATGTGACAACATGGGTCTATTTTTGTGAAAAATCGATGGCTGTTTCTAGGGAGAGAGCCGTTTGGAAGTAAATGTACGCCAAACATTCACAGCAGCTATCTACGTGCAATGTGATAATGGATGCTTTTTAATTTTTTAAAGAAATTTTGCTTATCTTTATTTCCTCAAACATGCATTGCTATAGTAATGAAAACACAATAAATGCTATTTTTAATTAAAAATACTAAAGCACACTAGTTTGTTACGTGTTTCAACAGCATGAAGCTCAAATCCATTCAGACAGAGTGTGTTTTCACCATCCTGTGGCCACTGAGGCATGGTGAGTGACTTAGAACTCGGCACTCGGGTTCTTCCTAAACTTCAAGTTAGTCCCACGGCACCTTGCGACCCCCCCGTCCTCTGGCTTCCAACCAGCCTGAGACACCCGCCTGTGGGTTGGTGATGTTCACATCGCCAGAGATTGCTGAAATTTTAAAAACTGACTATGTATCACAGCCTGCCAGTGAGGAGATCGGAACAGACCTGGGGATAGTGTGGTAGGGTCCCCTCTCTAAGGAGTGAAAAAAACCCAAAAGTCACAAAACCTCAAGGCAACCTGGCTATGTCGTGACTTCATCCCTCGTGACCTTGCAGCCTAAGATCACTTAATCAGACTGCATGTTTGTGTGTTACCATATACAGGGACAAAGAAGTAGAAAATGTGTAAAGAGCTATATCACACGGTGTTCAGGGCGCAGATCTTTGAGACCGAACCCAACTGAGCCCTGTGGACAAGATTTAAGCGGCTTCCCGGAGAAGAAAAGCGTTGGTGTCACGACTTTCCAGGCGAGAATCCTGCTACAAGAGAGGAGAAAGCGCACGCTGCCACGGGGCCACGCGGCCACTTTCTGATGCCTGATGGGCGTGGCAGGTCCCGGTCCCTGGGGCACAAGGCGCAGCACGCTGGTGACCTGTGCAGTCAGAGTCTTCGTCCACTTCCCAAAGCCCGGGTACCGTGCACGTCTAGTTCCCTGATAACTTGCAAAGAAGGTTACCAGGGGGAATCGGCGGACAGTGGGGGCTCTGACCAGACACACTTGGGGTCCCCGCAGCAATGTACTTCTTCACCCAGTGGCAGTCTTCACCTTCAAGGGAGTTTCTCGATGTCGGGTCAAGCAGCTGACAAATCGACGTCCTGAAAGACGGTGCATTTTTGTCACTTGGAACCAATTCTGGCAGCGAGATCTGCATCGGTAGTTTTCTTAGGGCTCGAAAAGAGACTTGCACCCATGCCAAGGGCCCTCCTGGATGCAGTTCCCTTGCCCTTATTTCCGGAGGCACGGCCGTGATTTGCTCTTCTAAGGATCTGAGCATCCATCTAACCGTGGGGGCTCCCCAAACAGAGCCCTGGGCTGAGCTGCCATGGCTCACACATTCCAGGAATCCTCATTAGCTGGGAGAGAGGCACTGTGTTTGTCTTCCACATTCCGGGCTTGGGGAGAAGGCGCTTTTTCAGAAGCCAGCAGGCCCGGCCTGTTTGCACGGCTGAAGCATCACCTCAGGCCATTCAATAAAACAAACAAGCAGCCTGGTAGCAAAGGTCAAGGCTGATGAGAAGTGGCCTTAGGGGCCTCCTCTCCCCCGGGGTTTGGTGTGCTCTGGCCTCCTGGCCACAAAAGGCATTTAGGCATTTTTGTTCACTGCTGATTTGCTTCTCCCCAGCTGGGAAGGGGGTCTGGGGAGGAGCTCAGGAGCCTCCGTTGGGTTCCCTGGAGAGGCTGCTCTTGGAGACAAAGCACTCTAGAGCCCTGAGAACCGGATGCCAGTCCTTTTCCTTGTCTTTGATCTATAGAACGGGGAAATCTATCTCGCTGATCCAAGGGACTACTTTTCAGTACTCTCCCTGGAGTTTCTTTAGGAAACACGTTCAGGGTATACAGATTCGGGGGTCAGAATCTCGACTTTCCTTCTGGATCAAGGTCTATCTGTCATCCTCGGAGTGTATTTCAGGGACGCGTTTTGAAGCCGCTTCCCGACGCATTTGCAGTGGTGATGTCATCTGACACAGGAAGGCCTTGTCGGTGTGCATCAATGGGGGACTGTGAGGTCTGCAGAAGCTGGGAGGTGCAGGAGCGTTGGCCTGAGGGCTGCGGGCAAAGGGCGCCTTCCCTCCCAACGGTGACCACTCGGCCTGCCAGAGGGAAACACGATGTGACCACAGACCTACAGGCCAACCCAGCAGCTCACAGACCCACTTGATGTAAGAATGACGTTCGTAAGCAGTAAAAGCTGGTAAAGGCACCATCAGAAAACAAGTCACATCGGTGCAAACTACAGCTGGAAAAATTCTGAATTAAAAGTTGGCAGCCAAAATCCGATAGCGTCCTCCAGATGACATATACTTAAATAGGTGTTATTTTAGAAATGTAGGAATGATTCACTGTCAGGATATTTCTTTACACAGTTCACTACATTACCTTCTCTAAGGAGAGAAGTTATAATGTATATAATGTATATGTCAATACATTTATACATAAATTTAGCAAATATCTTTAATAAAATACATAAGCAAATCAATTAGGAGAAAATAATTTAAGTTCAAAAGAGGCAGTTTGTAAAAAGCTTACAGATATTCTAAGCGAGGAAATGCTAACTGATGAAACCGAGAACAAGACAGATATTTACTCTCACTCTTCCTATTTTATGTTCCTGATGTTTCTCGGAAATTTAATAACAAAAGGACATTGTCTTTAAAATATTTGGAAAAAAAGAGATGATTGCATTCTTCTTGCTGATGATGCGAGGTCATATCTACAAAACCCAGGATACTCAAATCTGGAAAACTGGAACAATACTGAAATTTTGAAAATGGATCCCAGGACATTACGGGAACGTGTTGAGGGAGTAGATTCAGTAAGAAAGGGAGAGAGGTAGGACTACAGAGGTGCAGCTAGCTCTCTGTCTAAAATAAAATCACCTTGGGGACGCCAGGGTCTGGCTCTTGATTTCAGCTCAGGTCATGATCTCATGTTTCGTGGGATGGAGTCCCACATCCAGCTCTGCACTGACAGTGTGGGGCCTGCTTGGGACTTTCTCTCTCCTTCTCTCTCTCTGCCACTCCCTTGCTCTCTCTCTCAAAATAAATGAATAAACTTAAAAAATTTTTAAAAATCATCTTGGACTTTATCTCACATGATACACAAAATGCTACATGGGTTGATGACTTACAGGTAGAAATTGAAAGGTGAAAATCTTAACAGGAGACTAGGCTGGTGACAGGTTTGACTTCACGGTGAGAGAGAGGGTCTTCAGAAGCACCGTAGTAAATTCAAAAGCCAGAAAACAAATAAACGTATTTGATGACTTAAAAATAAAATTGTTTTCAGAAGGCAGAGATACCACACACAGTCAACTGACAAATGAAAGAGGGAGGAAAAACACTGGACTCAAAACAAAAAATAACACCCCCCAGACCCACATTGTGCTCCATGTAAATTAAAAGATTAAGTTCAAAGTGAGATAGAGTTAAAATTCACAAATATGTAAAGAACATTTGCAAGTTGATAACAATACTGTGAATAATCCGAGAGAAAATATACAAAAAATACGAGCAGATGCGGATCGGCACGTTTTTGTAGCCTATGGACCCAGAACAGGAAACACACTCTCTCTTGGACTCGGAGAAATTAAAATCCAAGTACACGCTCTCCCATTATGCCCACTGGATTGGAGGGAGGGAAAAACTGGCCGGGATGTGGGAAGACTGCACTCTTGCAAAATTTTTGGTGGAAATGTGAATTGTTTCATTCTACTTGGAAAGCAATCTGGAAACTTCTATTAATGTTTAAACTACTCATATGTATTTTTGACAGAGCAGGGCCATGTGTATCTACTCCACAGAAATCTAATATCAGACTATAAGACTGTCTTTGTAAGAATGTTCGCTCCATCACGTAATGCTCAGACTTAATGACATCTGACCCCAAAGAAGTGCCGATTAATACGAAAATGGTTCACTAAAATATGGTGCCTCTATGCAATGAACTATTATGTAGTTACTTAAAATAGTGAGAATGAGTTTTTTCCACCAACTTGGAGGAACTCTCACTGTGTACTATTAGGTGAGAAAACCAAGGCTGAAAGGAGTTTAAAAACACAGACGAATACAATCTTTTTGAAGGAAACGATAGTGGGTTGAATTACCTATGGCCCCCAAAAGTTATCTCTAAGTCCCAGCCTCCCGTTCACAGGAATGTGGCTTAGTTGGAAACAGAATCTTTGCAGATGTGATCAGGTTCATGTTCTGGAGATGAGATTATCCTGAACTCAGAATGAGCCGCAGATCTGTCTTCTGGGTGAGTTTATAAAAGACAAGGACAAAGATACACAGAGGGAGAGTGCCGTCGCAAGGGAAAGACGGAGGTGGACAAGGGAGGGTTTTAACTGCAAACAAGGACCGTCAGAGTGGCCGGCAGCTGCCAGAAGCTAGGGGACAGGCATGGAATGAATTCCCCCAGGTGCTGCCGAAAGGGACCAACCCTACCAAACTCTCCATCTCAGACTTCTGGCCTCCGGAACTATAGAGAGAGTAAGTTTCTGTTTTCAGCCACCCATTCGGTGAGGATTTTTTACTGCAGCCTGAGAACACCAATGCTTTAACTAGGACGAACACCTTATTTGTATATACTATTAACTATCTGTGCATATGTACATGTGCCATCAAGATGGAAAAGGTGGGAAGACACCTGCCAGGTTATTAGCATCAGACACCTGTGTCTGGGGGTAGGACAGGGATGCTGGGGACAGAAAGCCAGGGGCCAAGGAAAGAGGGACAGGGCACAAGGACATACATACTACAGAAACTGAGAATGGATCAGGAAAGACCCTGAGGCCCAAGGGGCAGGCGTAAGCAAGATCTAGAACCGTACCAGAACCATGTTCTCGAGCTCAGTGGCTAAAAGAGAGGTGGCAGGTTCTCTGGAGTGAAGGAGATGGGGTGGCGATAGAGTCATGTATCTGCACATTCTTTCTTCTGGTTCTATATTGGTATGTAGGGTAAAATATATAATATTTTCATTTAAAAATGCAAATATAAAATAAAAATGAACACGGTAAAGGATTACATAATGGTGACTCTATTAGGTCCTTGCATCCATTAAGCATATACTTACATTTCAGACATTGTTCTGAAAGAAAAGGTATTTCTATACATGTGTAAAAGTATTTTGCATGTATGTGTGTACATATGTATTTCTGCGTATGAGTGTGTGCGTTTATATACATATATATCTGTCTCTCTGACTTCCAGGAAATCCCTGAGATTCAAATGTTTTGCCCATTTGCGTGTGTGTTTTTAAGTTTACTTATTTACTTATTTTTGAGAGACACAGAGACAGCGTGAGTGGGGGAGGGGGAGAGAGAAAATCCCAAGCAGGCTCCACGCTGTCCACGCAGAGCCTGATGCAGGGCTCGAACTCACAGAATGGTGAGATCATGACCTGAGCTGAAACCAAGAGCCAGACGCCCAGCGTTCAGAAATCTTGTATTGTTTTTTCATGCTCTTAGGGATAACCTTGCCTCCAGTGTCGGGGGGTTCTGCTGCTGGTGCTCTGTGGGGAGCAGCATCCTGGCGCTCCCTCTGCAAACCACCCCTCCCGTGTGGTTGTCAAGGGCCGTCCAGTCACATGGCAGGTGAGCACCGCCTGGCCTTTCTCGGCCTTCTTCCTCTCCGCCCCTCTCTCCTCGGCACACCCAGCGCTCCTGCAGCCCCTGTGGATCCTCACTCGCTGCCTGGGCTCCCCAACACAGGGGCAGGCATGTTAAGGAGGGGGCTAGAGAGTTTCAACCCCACCGTGTTGCACACATGGAAACAAAGTTCCATCTGGCTTGGCCCCTGGGAGTAACCAGGAAGCTGGGACAGGGAGGACCACCAGGAACCGGGCACCGAGTGGCCGGAGTTTTCAAGAAAAGCCAGATATTTGGATTTTTGTTCTATGAAGTCTTTTGATTTATAGCATCTGACAATGGTTTCAAAAATCAATGCCCTGGGGCACTTGGGTGGCTCAGTCAGTTAGGCATCTGACTCTTGATTTTGGCTCAGATCATAATCTCACTGTTTGTGGGATCAGGTCCTGCATGAGGCTCTGCGCTGACAGTGCGGAGCCTGCTTGAAATTCTCTCTCCCCCTTTCTATCTGCCCCTCCCTTGCACACTGTCTCTCAAAAACAAATAAGTAAATATTAAAAAAAAATCAATTCCAGGGTGCCTGGGTGGCTCAGTTGATTAAGGACCTGACTTCCACTCACGTCATGATCTCATGGGTCGTGAATTTAAGCCACGAGTCGGGCTCTGTGCTGACAGCTCCGAGTCTGGAGCTGCTTCTGATTCTGTGTCTCTCTCTTTTCTGCCCCCCTCCCCATTTCACACTCTGTCTTCTCTGTCTCTCTTTCTCCCTCAACATTAAAAAAATTAATGCCTCATGTGGGTGACAATGAAATATCCGAGGATAAGTCCTATTCCAAAGTACACACACACACACACACACACACACACACACACACACACACACACACACTATTTTTAAATAACTAACGTAAAAAATCTCCTGTAAGCTAACTCACTCCATGATATCATTTGCATAACGTGTGATCGCTTTCAAGGTTCCCCAATCTCATCTAATCCTTTTAATCCTGACCTTTTCTGGCTTCTTCAGGGTGAGGAAGACTCTTTGAAATAACACTCATTTTAGGATTTTTCTCTTACAAAACTAAAAACCCTTGTCAGTTTCAAAAAAAGTTTTTAGATTCCCAAATGACGGCAATATTCTTCAAGTACCATTTGAGTAAAAGCCATAAGAGAAACAAAAACAAAAACACCCATAATATCAAAAATTTACTAAAAATTCAACAATAGTTTTAAATAAATAAACATTTTGGTCATCTCAACGTTATACTTTTTGTGAGTACACATCAAACTCTAGTTTCCAAGTAACAGGGACTGAATTTTCTCTGTCATTAAACAACCCATAAAACCAGACAAAACATATGTAACAAGAGTTTTGAAAACACCAGTCATCAGGCAACAAGGGACAGCGATCCCTGAGGGACAGACGTGAACAAGGTGAGCCCCATACTTGACCTTCAACGACAGTGTAAATCGCCAAGCTGCAGACTGAGGGGAATTATTTGCAAGGCTTATATCTGCTAAAAGATTTATACCTATAATTTATTAAAAACTCAAAGATAAGAAAACAGGCAGCCTAATTCTAAAAACAGGCTAAGATTTGAATGGAATTTCACCAAAGAAAATGTAGAGATGGTGAGTAAGCACATGAAAAGATGCTCAGCATCAGGTTCTCAGGAAAAATTAAAACCACGAGGTACGACAATCCATCTAGTGAAAATGGCTAAAGTTAAAAAGACTGACTTTAGGGGCACCTGGGTGCCTCAGTTGGTTGAGTGTCTGACTTCAGCTCAGGTCATGATCTTGTGGTTCATGAGCTCGAGCTCTGAATCAGGCTCGCTGCTGCCAACCTGTCAAGTGCAGAGGCCACTCGACATCCTCTGTCCCCCTCTGCTTGTGCTGTCCCCAAAATAAATAAATGTATTTTTAATAGTTTATTGTCAAATTGGTTTCCATATCACACCCAGTGCTTCTCCCCACAAGTGCCCCCCACCATGACCATCACTCCTTTCCTCCCGCCCCC